>JACEFZ010018299.1:152500-212500 GCA_014155875.1 Cepaea nemoralis | reverse complement strand
ACTGTTCTGCACGCCTCGCGTTAGCCATACAGCTAGCTACCAACCTCACTTCATATCGCCGCCTCCCTTACCAACATACCACATCCCTCCGTACCACAGAGAAAACACCAACAAAATAAATAAGCTCCCATCATCACATCTAATAAAACGTGAGTAAGCAACAAGTCTCCCCACAAATACAAGCATCTTAGCCAGTCAGCCAAACAAGAAGAAGCTACCGTGGGACGCCGACAGAAAGTAGGACAGAGGCAGTGAGTACAGATCGATATACCGATTTTAGCGTGCTCACGGCGTGAACAGAACAGCAGGGCCGGCTTACATGATATTTTTTCGTTTTCAATTACACCGCCGTCTGTGCAGGCGTCCATCCATCTTGAATTATGGGGGTCGATTTTGTATACAGGATTAAAACTGCCGATTGTGTTCAAAATAGTAACGCCTCGTGCATTACTGGATTGGGAATTTCAGGTTTATATGTTGTTTACAGCAGAGGAGGTCTTCATACAGTTAGCTGCATGTCCTTTACAAGAAGTCACAATAAACTCCGCAATTTTTTGGGCTGCTTATTATAATTGGCTAATTTTACGCTCAGTAGTTTGCCACTGCTGTGTGAACGACAGACGCTCATACCATCGAATTCAACGCAAGGCGGTCTGCTTCCAAATCGTATGTGACTTAGTATGTCGTGTAGTTACGAAACGCGTTCACTGCAAGTTTAGCAACTATAGATCCATACACCAGAGGATGATCACTGTTGAATGTGTGGGTACCGACGCATGATGGTAATGTAATGGCGATCAAAGAAGCAGGAACAGGCAGAGCAAATAATAATAAAATACAAAACAATGTTTCCCCGTTTTGAATTTGGATAACGAAGACACAAATAATATACTGCACAGTTTATTGCCCGGCATTTATGTAGCTCGTTAGGTGCATACGATACTAAACAATATTAATGAACCTTGTGAAACGAAATAAATAAAACATACTTTCATATGTTTCAATGTGACTACAGTAGCGGTACAGAGATTATCATATTTTTCAATGTCACTACACTAGCTGTACAGAGATTATGATATGTTTCAATGTCACTACAGTAGCTCTACAGAGATTATCATATGTTTAAATGTCACTACGGTAGCTCTACAGCGATTATCATATGTTTCAACGTCACTACACTAGCTGTACAGTGATTATCATATGTTTAAATGTCACTACAGTAGCTGTTCAGACATTCTCATATGTCTCAATGTCACTACAGTACCTCTACAGAGATTATCATTTTTTTAAAATTACGATCGCTCGCTTCGAATTCAAGTGTAGTGCAAAGACTTGCTATTACTTCTAATACTTCTATAGTCTGTTTACTTTTGTCTGCCCTAACATAAAATTCCATATCTCAGTAACCAACTGAGGGAAAATAATCTTATCATTATGTCCACCCAACAAACAGATTTCAAAGGTTGTTTATATGCGGTATATAATTTACGGGTCAGAGATGAAGTGCACGTTAATAAATGTATTACACCTTCACACGGAAATATTAGCCTTAAATAGTTAATTTTCTCGTGGCACAATGGATTGGCTTTATGACAAGAGCCTCGCGTAGTGGAACCGTACTGTAAAACAAGTTTGTTAGCGAGAAATCACTAGTTTTTCACCAAAACATCAAAGAAATGTCGCCGCTTTCCATGATTTAAGTTGCTTTTGCACCTATCCAAGACATATTCCTTGGATGGTGGTAAATATAAGACGACAGGAAACAATTTCATAACGATGCAACAGACAGCTTTCAAAATAATATATCGTGAATGAAGGCATTCATTTCTGGACAGATTATAGTGTACTGGATTTATTTTACGTGTGAATTAGCTTCCCCTTATTACCCGTGTCCTTTGCCGTCAGGCGAATCCACTCCGACTTTTCAAATTCCACGGTAAGAAGTGAAAATGTTGGTCTAACTGACCAGTGTAGAGGTTGAACCTGCTACCTAACCATTAGTACACCAGAAGTTTTAAAGCGAGCGCTCTTGAACATATAGCCATGCTGATTTCCTGAGATTATCATGAAGGAGCCGTCATCTTCAAAAGCACGCCTTTTAATAGAATTTGAACTTGTAGGAAATGTATTTTCAGTGTGCTTTTCACTACACAAAACCGACAATTTCTACGATACGCCGAGACGTTTGCTATACACTCCAGTAAACCACAATTATGCAAGCATAGTTGAGATGAGCTAAGAACAGACATGACTGCACTCAGGACATTCCCATGCGTGCTCCGCCCCTTCTTCGTTCAACAGCCAGCGAAGAGTCACACTACTAATTGTTCTCACCCCTTTCTGATTGAAAGTTCGAGATTCTAGTACCTCTGCCAATTCCCCGCAATTGTATCCTTTCCACATTCAGGTTTTCAATCTGTTCCACCATCTTCTCCATCTGGTTCCACAGGCGAACGACCTTCCATCCACACCCCCCACCCCATGTAAGCATAAAGACGCGTTAGTTTTGTTAAAACTACTTTGGTGACAATGCAACACTCGACAATATATGTTGTTTATTTCGTTTGATACATTAGGCTACTTTATTATATGTTGCACTGTTTTTCTGTTCTGTAGTACAGCGAAATATGCCAGACAATAGTTCCAATATATTGTTTGTGTCTTTATTACTCAAATAATAAAATATTTTTTTTCATTTTGAAAAAGGCATGGACACTTTAATGTCAACAAGTTGAAAATACAAAAATACACCACATTCACGTACATTCTTAAAGCGACTGAATTCTTACATAGAACAGATTGATTTCAGACGCCATTTTTTCATCTCACAATTGCCTATACACAGCAATATTAAAGATTGCATACAATATATGCCAGCATTCAAAGACGCATATATGTAGCACAATCTGATCCAACAAACTGAGGATAGGAGGCACGAGCATAAAATGCAGTCACATGCTGCGGGACCAGCCTCGTCTTACAGCTGCGGAAATTGTGACAGAGATTGTCACTCTCGCATTGGAATATACAGTCACCAGCGGAACTGTCAGGTGACTTGCCAGTGGCACAACTCTATAGTCATACAGGACTTAAAGAGGTCTACTACTACTACTACTACTACTACTACTACTACTACTACTACTACTACTACTACTACTACTACTACTACTATTACTACTACTACTATATGTAACAGTAGTGGCATCAGTCAGCCGAGATAACTTTATGGACAAGCGCTCTCTGTGCAGCAAAGATCAACTATTTAAATCATCTTCATCTAATTTTGCTGTCAAGTTTCGTGGGAAGGATAAGTTGTCGTTCCAGCACCCAATGGATGGCACTGGATAGTGTCATTTTATGTAATTTTACAATCAAAACAATGTTTTGCCGTAGTGAATTTGAATAACGAAGACACGAACAATAGATTGTACGATTCATTGCCTGGAATGTTTCGCTGCGTCTCGTCAGGCACATACTGCCGTGGTATTTAAAATGCACGTAACAAATATGATATTAAATCAGAAATTTAAAAACACGCATGACAGAAGAATGGGCGCACATGTCTAACCAAAGCTTGAAAGAAAAACATTCATACACATTATTGAAAGCTTCAACAAGGACATGACATAAATGCACTAGAAGTTGGTAGCAATAAAATATTATTGAGGTTACAACTTAAATGGTTAACTTTACTGTGAAAGAGGACAACTGTGCTGAATCAAAGAAATATACTAATTTGGTACTTGATGAAGTGCAAGAAATATGAACTCCAAACCATACGATTAACTGAAAATATGACCTGTTACAATTAGCACACGAGAACGTAAAACATTAAAGGTAAACGGCCTAGAGAATTGCAAGGAAAGATTAAATAATATATTACAAAAACAAAAATTCCCAAATAAGGGACCAATTTTGCCAAGTAAAATACTAATAATGTCCTCACTTTCGGATGCAAACACCAGCTAAGAGCGACAATGCGAATACTCTACAACAGTAGATAATACTAACAAGAGCTAAGAGCGACAATGCTAACACCAGATGAGGGCGACAACACCAACACCAGTAAAGGGAAACAATGCGAAGACTCTACACAAATATACAATGTTAACGTCAGATAAGGGCGACAGCGCTAACACCAGACAAGTGTGACAATGCCAACACTCTACGAAAAATATATAATGCTAACACCAGCTAAGGGCGACGATGCCAACACATATCAACGGTATCTAATGGGCGACAATGCTAACATCAGCTAAGGGTGACAATGCTAATACCAGCTAAGGGCGACAATGCTAACACCAGCTAAGGGCGACAATACTAACATCAGCTAAGGGTGACAATACTAACATCAGCTAAGGGAGACAATACTAACATCAGCTAAGGGAGACAATACTAACATCAGCTAAGGGAGACAATACTAACACCAGCTAAGGGCAACAATACTAACATCAGCTAAGGGCGACAATACTAACATCAGCTAAGGGCGACAATACTAACATCAGCTAAGGGCGACAATGCTAATACCAGCTAAGGGAGACAATACTAACATTAGCTAAGGGTGACAATGCTAACACCAGCTAAGGGTGACAATACTAACATCAGCTAAGGGTGACAATACTAACATCAGCTAAGGGTGACAATAATAACATCAGCTAAGGATGACAATACTAACATCAGCTAAGGGTGACAATACTAACATCCCACTACTGGCAACGCCGATCGCATTCCGGCACGAACCTAAGGCCTATCCACGTCATGGAAGCACCATACTCGAGTTTCGCCCTCGTTTGAGCTCGTCAGTAGTGCATATCCCTGACCGGATCCGGAAACAAGCCCCGGATCACGCGTGTGAAGCGGGTGAGTAACCACGCAGCACACACTGGACACGCCAAATTATCACACCGGAATACCACAACGCTACCCATCGTAGGCCATGCTCAAGATTGCCCAATCTTGGCGCGACTGACATCCGTCAATCAATGTGGACCCGAACGATCAGGACTTCTCACTGGCAAGGAACACCAGGCCTCCTAAATCCAGTGAGCAATGATAAAATTGATTATTTGGTTGTTTCGGGATTTGAAATTTAAATATTGAGCACAACCCACTACTGGCAACGCCGATCGCATTCCGGCACGAACCTAAGGCCTATCCACGTCATGGAAGCACCATACTCGAGTTTCGCCCTCGTTTGAGCTCGTCAGTAGTGCATATCCCTGACCGGATCCGGAAACAAGCCCCGGATCACGCGTGTGAAGCGGGTGAGTAACCACGCAGCACACACTGGACACGCCAAATTATCACACCGGAATACCACAACGCTACCCATCGTAGGCCATGCTCAAGATTGCCCAATCGCCGCGACTGACATCCGTCAATCGATGTGGACCCGAACGATCAGGACTTCTCACTGGCAAGGAACACCAGGCCTCCTAAATCCAGTGAGCAACGATAAAATTGATTATTTGGTTGTTTCGGGATTTGAAATTTAAATATTGAGCACAACCCACTACTGGCAACGCCGATCGCATTCCGGCACGAACCTAAGGCCTATCCACGTCATGGAAGCACCATACTCGAGTTTCGCCCTCGTTTGAGCTCGTCAGTAGTGAATATCCCTGACCGGATCCGGAAACAAGCCCCGGATCACGCGTGTGAAGCGGGTGAGTAACCACGCAGCACACACTGGACACGCCAAATTATCACACCGGAATACCACAACGCTACCCATCGTAGGCCATGCTCAAGATTGCCCAATCGCCGCGACTGACATCCGCCAGTGAGAAGTCCTGATCGTTCGGGTCCACATTGATTGACGGATGTCAGTCGCGGCGATTGGGCAATCTTGAGCATGGCCTACGATAGGTAGCGTTGTGGTATTCCGGTGTGATAATTTGGCGTGTCCAGTGTGTGCTGCGTGGTTACTCACCCGCTTCACACGCGTGATCCGGGGCTTGTTTCCGGATCCGGTCAGGGATATGCACTACTGACGAGCTCAAACGAGGGCGAAACTCGAGTATGGTGCTTCCATGACGTGGATAGGCCTTAGGTTCGTGCCGGAATGCGATCGGCGTTGCCAGTAGTGGGTTGTGCTCAATATTTAAATTTCAAATCCCGAAACAACCATATAATCAATTTTATCATTGCTCACTGGATTTAGGAGGCCTGGTGTTCCTTGCCAGTGAGAAGTCCTGATCGTTCGGGTCCACATTGATTGACGGATGTCAGTCGCGGCGATTGGGCAATCTTGAGCATGGCCTACGATGGGTAGCGTTGTGGTATTCCGGTGTGATAATTTGGCGTGTCCAGTGTGTGCTGCGTGGTTACTCACCCGCTTCACACGCGTGATCCGGGGCTTGTTTCCGGATCCGGTCAGGGATATGCACTACTGACGAGCTCAAACGAGGGCGAAACTCGAGTATGGTGCTTCCATGACGTGGATAGGCCTTAGGTTCGTGCCGGAATGCGATCGGCGTTGCCAGTAGTGGGTTGTGCTCAATATTTAAATTTCAAATCCCGAAACAACCAAATAATCAATTTTATCGTTGCTCACTGGATTTAGGAGGCCTGGTGTTCCTTGCCAGTGAGAAGTCCTGATCGTTCGGGTCCACATCGATTGACGGATGTCAGTCGCGGCGATTGGGCAATCTTGAGCATGGCCTACGATGGGTAGCGTTGTGGTATTCCGGTGTGATAATTTGGCGTGTCCAGTGTGTGCTGCGTGGTTACTCACCCGCTTCACACGCGTGATCCGGGGCTTGTTTCCGGATCCGGTCAGGGATATGCACTACTGACGAGCTCAAACGAGGGCGAAACTCGAGTATGGTGCTTCCATGACGTGGATAGGCCTTAGGTTCGTGCCGGAATGCGATCGGCGTTGCCAGTAGTGGGTTGTGCTCAATATTTAAATTTCAAATCCCGAAACAACCAAATAATCAATACTAACATCAGCTAAGGGTGACAATGCTAACACCAGCTAAGGGCGACAATACTAACACCAGCTAAGGGCGACAATACTAACATCAGCTAAGGGTGACAATACTAACATCAGCTAAGGGTGACAATACTAACATCAGCTAAGGGTGACAATACTAACATCAGCTAAGGGTGACAATGCTAATACCAGCTAAGGGTGACAATACTAACATCAGCTAAGGGTGACAATACTAACATCAGCTAAGGGTGACAATACTAACATCAGCTAAGGGTGACAATACTAACACCAGCTAAGGGTGACAATACTAACATCAGCTAAGGGTGACAATACTAACATCAGCTAAGGGTGACAATACTAACATCAGCTAAGGGTGACAATACTAACATCAGCTAAGGGTGACAATACTAACATCAGCTAAGGGTGACAATACTAACATCAGCTAAGGGTGACAATACTAACATCAGCTAAGGGTGACAATGCTAATACCAGCTAAGGGTGACAATACTAACATCAGCTAAGGGTGACAATACTAACATCAGCTAAGGGCGACAATACTAACATCAGCTAAGGGCGACAATACTAACATCAGCTAAGGGCGACAATACTAACACCAGCTTAGGGCGACAATACTAACATCAGCTAAGGGCGACAATACTAACATCAGCTAAGGGCGACAATACTAACATCAGCTAAGGGCGACAATACTAACACCAGCTAAGGGTGACAATACTAACACCAGCTAAGGGCGACAATACTAACATCAGCTAAGGGCGACAATGCTAATACCAGCTAAGGGCGACAATACTAACATCAGCTAAGGGCGACAATGCTAATACCAGCTAAGGGTGACAATACTAACATCAGCTAAGGGTGACAATACTAACATCAGCTAAGGGCGACAATGCTAAACCAGCTAAGGGTGACAATACTAACATCAGCTAAGGGTGACAATGCTAATACCAGCTAAGGGTGACAATACTAACATCAGCTAAGGGTGACAATACTAACATCAGCTAAGGGCGACAATGCTAATACCAGCTAAGGGCGACAATACTAACATCAGCTAAGGGCGACAATACTAACACCAGCTAAGGGTGACAATACTAACACCAGCTAAGGGCGACAATACTAACATCAGCTAAGGGCGACAATACTAATACCAGCTAAGGGCGACAATACTAACATCAGCTAAGGGCGACAATGCTAATACCAGCTAAGGGTGACAATACTAACATCAGCTAAGGGTGACAATACTAACATCAGCTAAGGGCGACAATGCTAATACCAGCTAAGGGTGACAATACTAACATCAGCTAAGGGTGACAATGCTAATACCAGCTAAGGGTGACAATACTAACATCAGCTAAGGGTGACAATACTAACATCAGCTAAGGGCGACAATGCTAATACCAGCTAAGGGCGACAATACTAACATCAGCTAAGGGCGACAATACTAACATCAGCTAAGGGCGACAATACTAACACCAGCTAAGGGCGACAATACTAACATCAGCTAAGGGCGACAATACTAACATCAGCTAAGGGCGACAATACTAACACCAGCTAAGGGCGACAATACTAACATCAGCTAAGGGCGACAATACTAACATCAGCTAAGGGCGGCAATACTAACATCAGCTAAGGGCGACAATACTAACATCAGCTAAGGGCGACAATACTAACACCAGCTAAGGGCGACAATACTAACATCAGCTAAGGGCGACAATGCTAATACCAGCTAAGGGCGACAATACTAACATCAGCTAAGGGAGACAATACTAACATCAGCTAAGGGCGACAATACTAACATCAGCTAAGGGAGACAATACTAACATCAGCTAAGGGCGACAATGCTAATACCAGCTAAGGGCGACAATACTAACATCAGCTAAGGGAGACAATACTAACATCAGCTAAGGGAGACAATACTAACATCAGCTAAGGGAGACAATACTAACATCAGCTAAGGGAGACAATACTAACATCAACTAAGGGCGACAATACTAACACCAGCTAAGGGCGACAATACTAACATCAGCTAAGGGCGACAATACTAACACCAGCTAAGGGCGACAATACTAACATTAGCTAAGGGCGACAATGCTAATACCAGCTAAGGGCGACAATACTAACATCAGCTAAGGGAGACAATACTAACATCAGCTAAGGGCGACAATACTAACATCAGCTAAGGGAGACAATACTAACATCAGCTAAGGGTGACAATGCTAATACCAGCTAAGGGGGACAATACTAACATCAGCTAAGGGAGACAATACTAACATCAGCTAAGGGAGACAATACTAACATCAGCTAAGGGAGACAATACTAACATCAGCTAAGGGAGACAATACTAACATCAGCTAAGGGCGACAATACTAACATCAGCTAAGGGCGACAATACTAACACCAGCTAAGGGCGACAATACTAACATCAGCTAAGGGTGACAATGCTAATACCAGCTAAGGGCGACAATACTAACATCAGCTAAGGGAGACCATACTAACATCAGCTAAGGGAGACAATACTAACATCAGCTAAGGGAGACAATACTAACATCAGCTAAGGGAGACAATACTAACATCAGCTAAGGGAGACAATACTAACATCAGCTAAGGGAGACAATACTAACAACAGCTAAGGGAGACAATACTAACATCAGATAAGGGAGACAATACTAACATCAGCTAAGGGAGACAATACTAACATCAGCTAAGGGCGACAATACTAACATCAGCTAATGGAGACAATACTAACATCAGCTAAGGGAGACAATACTAACATCAGCTAAGGGAGACAATACTAACATCAGCTAAGGGAGACAATACTAACACCAGCTAAGGGAGACAATACTAACATCAGCTAAGGGCGACAATACTAACATCAGCTAAGGGCGACAATACTAACACCAACTAAGGGCGACAATACTTACATCAGCTAAGGGCGACAATACTAACATCAGCTAAGGGTGACAATACTAACATCAGCTAAGGGAGACAATACTTACATCAGCTAAGGGAGACAATACTAACATCAGCTAAGGGAGACAATACTAACATCAGCTAAGGGAGACAATACTAACATCACCTAAGGGTGACAATACTAACATCAGCTAAGGGCGACAATACTAACACAGCTAAGGGCGACAATACTAACACCAGCTAAAGGCAATTATGCTAATTCCAGCTAAGGGCGACAATGCTAACACGTATTAAAGATTAAAGCTAGCTAAAACTAAGGACGGCAATGCTAACACCAGCTAAGGGATACAAGGTGAACACCAGCTAAGGGCTACAATGTTAACACCAGCTAAGGGCGACAATGCTAACACCAGCTAAGGGCGACAACGCTAACACACATCAACGATATCTACAGCTAACGCTAGCAAGTGGCAACACACAACAAGGATGTGTTTCCAGGCATACTCACAATCACACTTGAGTCCCTGGTGTAGCAGACCGTACAGCAATGACCCACAATGGTCGCAGAATGTTGGACTGCCATATGTATGGAGCTTGAACTTGTGTAAATTCGTGGCCTGAAAGAGAAAACAGAGACCTGGACATCAGGCGTGATGCTAAACGTAGTCAAGTGAACAAACAAAGAAACGCTAACAAAGCACTTGGCACCAAACGTCGCTTTCCGGCCTTTTAGTTGAGATAAAAGTGTAGATTCATCTGCGCTTGGTCTGGCTAGGGTGCAGAGACGGTCTACCAAACTGCAAATCTTAAATCACTGTCCACTAACACGGGCAATTTCCATTGGTAGGCCAATATTTGCCGAAAGGCATTTAGTGGGACTAAAGGGCCCACAACAAAACTGGAGACCTCATGGGGCGGTTCTGGCCCCTGGGGGAACCGCGAGCCCTTATTTAAAAAAAAAAAAAAAGACACTTGGTTGGTCAAGTGAACAAACAACGAATACGGGTGGATGGGATTAACGCGATAATTGGGTAAATCCGTGGTTGGATGCATGGATAAAATGGATGGATGGATTGTAAGTCCGTGGTTGGGTCAAAGGATTAATGTGTCCATGGATGGATGGATAGATGGATGGATGGATGGATGGATGGATGGATGGATGGCATTAATCCTATGGCTGAGTGGGTCCGTAGTTGGATGGATGGATTAGATAGATTGTGTGTAGATAGTATGTGTGTAGAATGTCCGTTACAGCATGAATTCTTCTGTTTCTTTAGTTTCCTATAGCTGTTTGACCAGGCTATATTCTAACGCTGGTGTATATCATATATAGCTTCACTGTACTGTAATAAATGAGTAGAAGCACAAAGAGATAAATATGTAGACAGAACGAATGAACGAACGAACGAAGGAACTTTATTTTCAAAAGGTTACAAAATGGGCACGCAGGCCCGTCTTACAAACGGCCCTTCCAATCACTCATCTTTCGTTCATCAATAGTGCATAGTACATGATACATTTACATAGAAAAAAAGATCATTGTCAAATGAATGTTGTAAACATAAACAATGCATTTTACCATGTTATGACACACATCCCCCATCCACCCATCCCCAACACAGACATCCCCTAACCACCCACACACACATCTCTCCACCTACACATCTCCCAATCCATCCCATAACCCACACACACACTCACTCACCCACATATCCTCCACCACCCAGCCAAGCACATATCCTCCTTCCACACACACATCTCCCCGTCAACCCACACATCCGCACCTACACACACACACACACACACACTTGCCGCACCCACCCATACATGCCCACTTTCACCCATTCCCCCACCCACACAATCTCCCCCACACATCCCCCACCCATCCCCCAACCTACACACACTCACCCACCCACACATCCCTTAACCACACATCCGCCACCCACACACACCCCACCCATACATACATCCCCACACACATCTTCCCACCCATACACACATCCACCACACACACACATCCCTCACCCACACACCCATCTCCCAACCCCCACACACATCTTCCCACATACCCCAACATATACCCCCACCACACACATCCCAACACACATCCCTTAACTACACATCCCCCACCCACACACACCCCACCCATACACTCATCCCCACACACACACACACACATCTCCCCACCCATACACACTTCTCCCGCCCACATACTCATCTCCCCACCCACCAAAACATCCCCCATTCACCCACACACACACCTCCCAACTCACACACACATCCCCCACTCACACACTCAAAGACAGGCATGCCGACAGGCAGACAGACAGGAAAGTATCGTATACAGATAGATTATAAACAATTAGTCGAATGTATCTGTGAAAACAGACAACGACAAGAAACATATTGAACGCACACAGACGATACGCATACATACAATGTATAATTTTTGGAGGGAATATTTCATGAATATATATATATCCCTCCACTATGACCGCTTTACAACCTCTGTGGAACTACATGCCAATATTACTAAATGGGAAGACTCAAGGAGGTTTAACACTGAGTGAGACGCGATTACCAGACGGGAAAGAGGGAATTACAAATATCTCTTTGTTGACAGCGGCTAGACGATATTAGCGAAACGTCGCGAGAATAAAAATCTACCACTGGCTACACACTGTCACCATCACCATCACCATCACCATCATCATCATCATCATTATTACCATCATCATCATCATCATCATCATCATCATCATCATCATCATCATCATCATCATCATCACCATCATCATCATCACCACCACCATCATCATCATCATCATCATCACCATCATCATCATCATCACCATCATCATCATCATCATCATCATCATCATCATCATCATCATTATCTACTTTTACCGCCAAGCGTTTTTGGGAGGAATATCTGACGTTCCAGCGCCCGATTAGTGGCACTGGATAGTGTCATTAGGTGTGTTGTACATTGTCTTTGAATTTGTCAATCCAATTTCTTCTCGGGTGTCCTCTTGCTCCCGTATCATATATTCTTTGGTGTACTGCCATGTGCTGTTAACTTAGTGTTGTATTCTAACGAGATGGCCGAGCAAATCGATCTTCTGCCTTTCAATAAATGTGGCACAAGGTGTTGGTCCACTGTCAGTCTGATAACATCATTTCTTACTCGGTCTCGGATAATTAAGTTGGCAGCTTTTCTCAGGTATCACATGTCGCAGGTGTTGATTGTGTGTGTGTGTGTGTGTGTGTGTGTGTGTGTGTGTGTGTGTGTGCGCGTGCTTGTGTGCGTGCGCGTGTGTGCATGTCCGTGCGCGTGCATGTCCGTGAGTGTGTCCGTGTGTATGTGTCCGTGTGTGTGTGTCCGTGTGTGTGTGTGTTCGTGTGTGTGTATCCGTGTATATGTGTCCGTGTGAGTGTGTCCGTGTGTATGTGTGTCCGTGTGTATGTGTGTCCGTGTGCGTGTGTCCGTGTGTATGTGTGTCCGTGTGTGTGTGTCCGTGTGTGTGTTTGTGTGTGTGTGTCCGTGTGTATGTGTGTCCGTGTGTGTGTCCGTGTGTGTGTTCGTGTGTGTGTGTGTATGTGTGTCCGTGTGTGTGTGTTCGTGTGTGTGTGTGTCCGTGCGTGCGTGCGTGTGTGCGTGCGTGGGTGGGTGGATGTGTGTGATATATTTGTATACTGTCCAAATTTGACATTGGTAGTATAGAGTTGCTGTAAATATGGTGAAAAAGGTAAAAAAAAAAATCATAACAGAAATTTGGACCACACGAGAAATGTGGCTTTGTGGAATCTCCCTTAATGTCCAACAGCTATTCTTCTTCTTATAGTATAGTCGCGTTTTGTTTTTTTTAATCATTGCGCTCACTCGATTTGAACTCAGTCGTAGTCCATACACACTATTTATAGTAGTTATGGACTGAATTTTGCGTGTGGATTAAATTTCCCTGTTAACAGTGTCCCTCGTCATCATGCGAACCCATTCCGACTTCAGGGTACTTGTAATTTACATCCCCAAGTCAAGGACAACAGGTCAACATTTTAGTCCAGCTGTCTGGTGTAGAGGTTGAACCGCTTACCTCGGCATTAACACAGTGGATGTTTAAGAATACACGTTTTTACCCATTCGCCCACGATGACCTGCGTGTAGCGGTGGTGATCGCATCAGTCCACAGCCCCCTGTCCTGTTTGCTGCCAGTCATTTCTTGTACTGTTTTTCGATTTCCAACTGCCAAGTGAGTCTTTTTATATTTTTTACGTGTGTAACAATACACATGGGCATCCGATCTCACTACCAGAGACCAGGGAAAATTTGTTACTAGAAGTCGACATGGAAAACTAAAAGCCCGGCCCTCACCGGGGCTTGCACCCAGGACCTTCAGCACTCGAGGCGGACACCATACCTCGAGATCACGCAGCTCCCCGTAGCCTAACGGTGCTGCCCGGGCAAAATTTCAAGTAAAAAATCTACCCAAAGTATTTCAGGATCCTAGCCAGTGCTACGGAGTTCGCGCACAGAGCTGAGATTCTCCGGACTCAGGCTTGAATTAGGAGTAGAACGGAGCACTTATGAGTTACACCCGTGTGCCACGATGTTGATCCGTCGACTAAACTAAACTAAACTAAAGTAACTAAAGTAAACTAAACTAAACTAAACTATTTCTGATACTGATATTCTTCCTTGCCATGGTGTCAAACTTTTCAGCATCGTCTCTCTTGGTCGCATCCTTCTTCTCCTCCCCTCCAGCTTTCCCGTTGTGACGACATGCTTCAGCTTTCCCGTTGTGACGGCATACTCCAGCTTTCCCGTTGTGACGACAAACTCCAGCTTTCCCGTTGTGACGACATACTCCAGCTTTCCCGTTGTGACGGCATGCTTCAGCTTTCCCGTTGTGACGACATACTCCAGCTTTCCCGTTGTGACGACATGCTTCAGCTTTCCCGTTGTGACGACATGCTTCAGCTTTCCCGTTGTGACGACATACTCCAGCTTTCCCGTTGTGACGACATACTCCAGCTTTCCCGTTGTGACGACATGCTTCAGCTTTCACGTTGTGACGACTTACTCCAGCTTTCACGGTTCAGCTTTCCCGTTGTGACGACATGCTTCAGCTTTCCCGTTGTGACGACATACTCCAGCTTTCACGTTGTGACGGTATGCTTCAGCTTTCCCGTTGTGACGACATACTCCAGCTATCCCGTTGTGACGACATGCTTCAGCTTTCCCGTTGTGACGACATACTCCAGCTTTCCCGTTGTGACGACATACTCCAGCTTTCCCGTTGTGACGACATACTCCAGCTTTCCCTTTGTGACGACATACTCCAGCTTTCCCGCTGTGACGACATACTCCAGCTATCCCGTTGTGACGACATACTCCAGCTATCCCGTTGTGACGACATGCTTCAGCTTTCCCGTTGTGACGACATACTCCAGCTATCCCGTTGTGACGACATACTCCAGCTTTCCTGTTGTGACGACATACTCCAGCTATCCCGTTGTGACGACATACTCCAGCTATCCCGTTGTGACGACATGCTTCAGCTTTCCCGTTGTGACGACATACTCCAGCTATCCCGTTGTGACGACATACTCCAGCTTTCCCGTTGTGACGACATACTCCAGCTTTCCCGCTGTGACGACATGCTTCAGCTTTCCCGCTGTGACGACATGCTTCAGCTTTGCTTCAGCAAACTGTACGCGTTAAAAATCCCACGCCCGCTGGACACCACAACATGTAGGCCGTAAGGTCGCGGAAATGGTAAAATTATCCTGAAAGAAAACCAACTCACAGGAGATAAAGCACACAAGCTTGAATGGAATTTGTTTATAGCAGTGGTTCTCAACCTTTTTTGGACCATGCCTTCACCATATGTCATAATGTAATTCTCCCCTTTCCAGCGAACGACAGATGAAGAATTCCCCCCCCCCCCCCTTTCTAAAATTTTCAGCCTCAAAAGGTGCATTCAAAATAACATGCCTATAATACTGAAAATCCTTATGTTTTTCCATATTCATACATAACCTTTACATGCAGAGATTAATTGTAATAGTGTAGTAAAACGGCAAAGAATTGTCACTTAATACACGACACCAGAATGCCAGAAAACTGTGCTTCATCAAACAAAACGCTCAATAGAAAACCAGGATATTGTGCCTGATGCCATTATGAGTATGCCAGTCTGTGGTCTTAATTTCCCCCACCCCTTGAAACTCCTAAAATTCTCCTCGGAGGGAGGGGGGGGGGGGGGTCCCCACTAGTTGAGAACCACTGCTTTAGAGGGTGATGCTGTTATTTACACAGATGGGTCGGTCGTTCAACGCGTGAGAAGTCGATGGGCCTTTGCGGTTCAAGCTTGAGAGATAATTATGAAGGAAGATTCTGGTGCTTAATATAGTCGCTTAATAGTCGACAGGGTCAACTTCACTGTCAACGTGTTACATCGCACACAGGCACTCTAGCTTCTTCATACGCACTCAAAGAAACATCAGTTGTGCATATGGTACTTTTATCATTTATTTCAGGCGAACTTGATATAATTACAAGGTATACACAGGCGGTGGCTACCTTACATAATTATACAAATGCCGCCTTACATACGATTATCGCACACGGTCAATTACACAATCCTATCCTCGCTATCTTCAACTAGCACTCTCGCAAGCTAAGCATTTGCTCTCGAAAAACACAAGCGTCCTCCCCTGAAACTGTCTGGGTCCCGTCTGGCGTTCCCAAACTGGTTGGCTGGACTTGTCGCACTTGACCCCGTGCTGTCCGTAAACCCCGTGTTGTCCTAGCAGTCTCGTTGTACTGCAGTCCGTCCGTGCTAAGTTGGGTTATTCAGTGTACTAACGTCTAGTCCGTTCAGGGCAGTGTCCCGTGAACTCCTCCTACCACCCGGTCGGGTCCTGCCGGTGTCCTGTCCATGCCATGGTCAAGCTGCGAGAACAGCAAGTTATAAGACGTGTGACCAAACAAGAACACTACGCAGGAAGCCAAAGAAGATTGATAAACCAACACAGAACTGGCGTCGTTAGCCGCTACACGCTGCGGGATTTGCTGAGGGGATCCGAGCACTTATGGACTGAATGGTTCGATGTGCAATGAGGATGATCTTTCGACTAACTAACTAACTAACTAATTCCAAAAATACTAGATTTTTGCACAGTCCTACACACACACACACACACGCACGCACACACCCACAGACACACACAAACACACAGACACATACACACACACACACACACCTCCCATCAAACTGTCACAAACATAAAGAAAGAGATCAGACGCTTTGTATCTGGCAGCACCATCTACAGTATGAAACATACAATGACGGCCTTGTAGATAACAACAGCAAACTACTAAAAGTAAAATTATATATAGCTGTGACCTACAAGAAAATAAGTGAATACCGCTCGGCCTCGTTAACTCTCTCATTTGAATAACGAAGACAAAGACAATATATTGCACAATTCATTGCCTGGTATATTTCGCTGAATCTCGTCAGGTACATACTGCAGAAATCACAAAACAGAAACTAAAGTGATTAGATAAATCCTTCAAGCTGAAATATACACATATTCACACAGAAATTTCAATTGTCTTCCACAGTCATTTTAAACTGTCTATCATGTCTTTCTGTTTGCACAAAATAGACTTATTAATCTTCGAGATGTTTTGTGTATCATACTTATCACACATTTAAATCGATATGTTTGCCTGCGCAGTTAATTTATTCACTGTTTTTGTTTAACTATGGATAAAGACATTCCTGAAATGTGTTATCTCGGAGGAGCAAATGGATCACCATAGTCTGGTAAGAATGTGGCAGTGAGGTGTGACGAGAGGATCTGGCCGATGCTCGACGTTCAGAGGAAAGGCGAGACGCACATATAATCAGATTGCTACTGGAACTATTAGTGTTGGAACTCTTCGCTGGCTGCTGAGTATGGGGACGGAGCGCTTATGGGAATGTCCCGAATGCTGTGATGTCGGTTCCTAAATCAATAAATCAATCTGCTCTAGTAGCAAATCGTGGAGTGTGAACTAATTAATATGAAGGAGTTGATGGCAACGGAGATGTTGTTTCTGAGACAAATATTGCAAATACCTTGACTGCCAGAATAAAGTCGCACGATTTCTCGGAAGAGGCTAAAACATAACCGAAGATGGGACGCAGAGGTGTTTCCAAGGCACCAGGGCCGGGTTATATACTGGCCAAGACCTATTAATGCGTTCTCGTCGAGCCTCCTGGGCAACAGGTCCCTTCGGGATCCTGGCTAAAGTCAGTAGGATCGCCGATTCCTCCGAAGTCGGAGAGTGTCTGCCTGTACGGCGAGGAACCACCAGTCTGCACACCAATAAGCCAGACATGGGACAACGGCTACTCACGCAAACCTCAGGTCCTGTATGACATCACACTGATGTTGGACAACAGGATGTCTTCATTCGACATACAGGACTTCGCGTTGTAGCTCAAGCCAACAAACAAAAGCAAGCAAGCATAACCGAAGGTGCGCTAAAACATAAGGGAAATAATCGCTAAATTACGTAAAAAATACACAGTTCAGGGGAGACTATTGTGCTTTCAAAGGGAATTAACGCGACGAATTCTAAGTTTGAAAATTTAACTGTTAATTTTGCAAAGCAGCAAATAAATTCAAAAGGATAAAAAATTTATTTTGCAAAAGTAAGTTAACATCTAAGAACAACAAATTATCTTATTATTGTAAATATTTCTTAACATATTTTACATAAATTTTTTAATTGGTATAAAATATAACGAATAATTTGGATAAGTAGATAACTCTAGTCCATTGTCATGAAATTTTTTCGTAAGATCATTTTGCGAAGCATATCATGGAATTTTTTCCGGGCACGGTTCTGTGCCTTATTTCTTATAATCGAAAAGCTCGAAAAGGTTTGTTAGCAATGAGGGTCATAGCGATAGCCAATATCGAGCAAAGACTGCTAATACTTCTGTTCCAAGGACTGGTGCTTTCACGCATCGAGTATGCCCTGGCCATCCTCACTGTCTGCCTACACAGATTGGAAGACTTGAAAAGGTACAAAACGAAGCCATGCGCATCATTTTGGGCTGCACGAGAGACACCAGCTGTGTAGCAATGAGATACCTCCTTGACTTCCCGACAATGGAACACAGGATCAAGATCTGGAGAGCTCGTTTTTTTTTTTTTTTTTTGCATATCCTTTACAGGACATCGCTGTCAACATCAGAATCTTTCAGCTGTATGTTGATTTCCTGGCAAGATTACGCTCAGTAGTTTGCCATTGCTTTCTGAGCGGCCGGCTCAGTTATCCCGCAAGTCACCAGCGGGGGTCGAACCGCTCCCAGCTCTCGCCCTGCTACGAGACTCTGCGTGATAAACGGGATTACGGAGAAAGTGTTGTAACCCCTCGGCCAGAGAGACCGACGGAGAGCTCGTGCATACTTAAAAATAAGTGCAGATGAGCAGCACCCTCTGCATGACGCTGTATTCAGAGAAAAGGGTGACAGGTTAAAGAGGGGCAAATCATGGATGGGTCGGGCGGAAGATGTCGTCGGACAGGTCTGCAGTCTTACCAGTATCAACCCCGGCAAGGAATGGGTGCCGGTGCCTCCAGCCTTTAAGTGTACCTTCTCCTGCATTATCACACTCGACAGACGGTGCAGAGAGCAGAACCCTGCCGCTGTCAATGCAGAGGTCAACGCGCTCATTTATGAACACTCAGATAGCCCCGAAGTGCTCATCTATACAGATGGATCTGTTGTAAAGCAGCAGAGAAGTGCGTGGGCATTTACAGCCCGTTCAGCGGGCCGAACCGTTCAAGAATCCAGTGGTGCCCACTCTATGACCACGAGCAGCATGACGATGGAGGTGATGGCAGTTACACAGGCTTTCATATGGCTGGAATCACAGCATTATACCAACGTGTGTGTACTAAGTGATTCAATGAACATAATTCAGAAGGT
The DNA here is from genome assembly GCA_014155875.1 of Cepaea nemoralis. NCBI lineage: Eukaryota > Metazoa > Mollusca > Gastropoda > Stylommatophora > Helicidae > Cepaea > Cepaea nemoralis. The sequence continues at coordinate 192,646 of JACEFZ010018299.1, read as the reverse complement.
CGAAGCTGGATCTGTACGTAGACAGTGGACTGAGTCGCTGCGGAAGTCTGTTGTCCGTAAAGTCACCTTCATCTTCGTCCCGGGACATGCGGGAGTCGAGGGAAATGAACGAGCTGATAAACTGGCTGGCTCTGCACCCTCTGTAGATGGCCAGTCCATGGATCGTGTCGATGTTATTAACGTCCTTAAAGATATGGCGAGAAGAGAGGACTTTGACGTCAGTGAATCTACATCGCTGTCCAGGATGAAAGACCTGGGAGTAAAAATCGGCACGGCCAGACGCGAGAGGTACACCGGGAAAACGAGGTGCCTCGTCAACCAACACAGAACTGGCACTATTAGCCACCGGACGCTGATGCATATGCTGGGGGGAGGGTCTGAGCACCTATGGACATGTCCGGAGTGCAATGAAGATACCCCAACTGGTAACTGATAACTGATAACTGATTTCTCATAAACGACAGGTTGGTTATTTTTATGGCAGGGATTTCGACCTGGATTTTACGTGTACATCTAGACTACAGATTTCCTCTGCCACGGATTATTCTCACACATCAGTGATATTAATTTTATGGCAGTGATCTCAATTCTATTCAGATCTTCTTCTTCTTCTTCTTCTTCTTCTTCTTCTTCTTCTTCTTCTTCTTCTTCTTCTTCTTCTTCTTCTTCTTCTTCTTCTTCTTCTTCTTCTTCTTCTTCATCTTCATCTTCATCTTCATCTTCATCTTCTTCATCTTCATCTTCATCTTCTTCTTCTTCTTCTTCTTCTTCTTCTTCTTCTTCTTTTTCTTTTTCTTTTTCTTTTTCTTTTTCTTTTTCTTCTTCTTCTTCTTCTTCTTCTTCTTCTTCTTCTTCTTCTTCTTCTTCTTCTTCTTCTTCTTCTTCTTCTTCTTCTTCTTCTTCTTCTTCTTCTTCTTCTTCTTCTTCTTCTTCTTCTTCTTCTTCTTCTTCTTTCGTTCGCCTGAAATATGTTTATAACTGCAATGTTGTCTCATATGAATCTAACAGTCTTTTTTAGTTCACTCAGCGGTCCATAGAGTTTAGCTTCCAATGTTGTCTCTCTAGGCCAGAAGGTTCGCCTGGATATATTGCAGTTTGGGCAGTCCTGGAGTATGTGCTCTGCTGTCTGCGACGCCAAACCACATGTGCACATGGCTGGATCACCAATCTTGAATTTTGTATACATATGGTTGTGTAATCTATTGTGTTCCATGTAAACTTCAATTTGGGAAGCAGGAATGTTGTTTTTGACAAGAGTCAGTATCCTACCCTTTCGCCTGTCCTTTCGGTCAGATCGGTAACACTGGTAGCCTCTGATTTTGAAGGCTATATTTTCGTTCAGGTGAAGAAGAAGAAAAACCAAATTGTAAAATGTATCAAAGTCAATACCGGTGAAACTTTTGCGAAACGAACACGCTTGTGTTTTCTGTATCAGGGCCTCGGGTATTTCGTTTCAATTATTCGCTGATGGCAAGCGTCTTAATGGGGCCTTGCGGAATCGGTAGCCAAGAGATAAAATCATCTACTGTTTTGAGGTCCCTAAGAAATGGTACGCTAAGCTGACACACCTTAGATTCAGACATAGCGGGGGTCATGTAAATTAGAGATGCAGATTAAACATGCAGATTAGTCAGGCTGCGTGCTGTAAGCTGATTGGTAATCCTTTGCGAAACGAATGAAAGACAAGCCTGCGTGACTTAGGACGCGGGGCAGCGCAAGCAATAGTAGAAAGTATATATTCGACAGAATCAAGCCAGTGGAGGAGTTGAACAGGAGAGAGTGGAAGTTGAGAGTGGACTCCGTGAGCGGCGGGGGTTTGGGCCCTTTTGGGCAGCCCAAGGTAAATAGTTACAGGGCTTCAGAAATTGTGGCTGATCAGTGCCCAAGTCTGTAGAGTACCTGCAGGAAAAGAAAGTGAAGGAAGACGGACAGGCGCCCATGCTGTAACTCGTCTGAATCACTGAGAGGAGAGAGGACGACTAAAGGATCTGTGGACGGAACCTACCCAAGGCAGATAAGCCAAAGAAGGGAAAGACACGCAGAGTCCGAGGGTCACAAAGTGCAAGAAAGCCATTTGAGTTGAGAGGACCGAAAGCTAAGGAAACCGCTCACTAACTGCAGTAGATGGCTAAACGTCAGATAGGACAAACTCTAGCCAGAGACACTGCGGTTGGAATCACACAGGAGACTAAGGTCAAACATGACTGGAAAACCTCAGGTGGGATCCACGACAAACGAGAAATTGAGAAGAGCAAATATGTATCAACTGTGGAACCCAGAAGGACAACGGGACGGCAGAATCTGAACGTAAGTTGGCGTAAGACTAGATAGACCTAATGAGTATAATTGTTAGACTATAATCAGGTAATTTAGTTTAGAAAGTTATGGCAAACTAAGTAGTTTAATTGGCCAAGGAATCATGAGCAGTCAATAAAGGCTAGGGCTGACTGCAACGTCCTGCAAAGGACCCACATCTAACTAGCTAGCTAACTAAAATAGCAGTCTGAACCAGGAAGCATTGGCAAACTACTGAACGTTAACCCGTTAAGAAATCACAATCAGGCAAATGTCAGGACTGAATGCGACGCCCTGCAAATGACCTATATCTAACTGGCTGAACTAGAGTGATGGGAGTCAAATTAATCGATTAGATGGGCAGAGTGTAGATAAGCTAAATATACATAAGATTGGCAATTCGTTATACAGCAATTATATGCACTCGCAGGCTGGTATATGATTGAAAATAGCCTAACAGCTCTGGGCAACATCGACGCAAAGGGGCACCCGCTTCAGACATAAAAAACACAGCAGTTGAAACTAGCAGAAGAGCGTGTACCTGAGACGCGATCACTGGGTCAACCCAAACAATGCGGCCAGGTGATTATCGCGAATGAATGGACAACGCTCGTGAGCAGGCTACAAATCAAGGAATGCGTTTATTTTGTCCGATTAGACAGAGGTGAAGCGGGGTCAGACACCGGGGCTACTAAGTTAAGGCGGAAGATAGGTTGGCCTTGCGAGGTACAGGCGGTGAGTTCGGATCTACATAAGAAGCAGGGGAAAAGGCTTAAAGGACTGTTCAGAAGTATTAGGCAGCGCGTCGGGAAATAGGCGATAATAGTTGTAGTTAAATATATGTAGACGATAGATTACTGTTTTTACAGTACTGTTGTTAATTTATGTTATGGCTAAGATATATATAGTAATAATGGGGATACATAATGATGATGTTGCTGATAAGGCTTAATACTAGTATAGATAAAGAAGCAATAAATGCTAGGGACTCTGTAGGTAGGGAAAGACTTGGGTTTATCTTGATATGACGCTCACGTAGGGAAGATAGTCAAAGGTATTACTTTTGTTATGTTTTAGGTAGTCATCCGACTTGCCTGGGTAAAACAGTTACCCGCTGAACAAGTTCGATAGAAGCGAATTGACTCCCTGGGTATATGGCCTAATGGATCAATCAATGGATCGCTGGGTTATAAATGGATAATTGGACTACTAATTAGTCTACTGAATGGTCGCTACGAAGTAGACGACGGCCGGTGTAATTCCCAGCTTGGGTCTTTTGCTTCATGCGGTTAGTAGGTGATCACAGGTAGCATTTCCCTAACATCCAGTTGCATAGCCTACTATATTATCTATCTCTCCCTTGTGAGGTCATGCTTTATTGTATTGTTCTGCATATTCCTCATATTTTATACCACTAAAAATTTTTATTTAAATTATGTTAAGAAATATTATTACATTTTACATTATGTGTCTGTGTCACGGTGCACTTGATTCATCCATTTCTTTGCTTATGCAAACAGTCGAGGAGTATGGATGGAAATATAAATGTTGCCTGCTTTTAATATTTATTTTATAACTATGTTTTTGAATGCCTGTCAGGGAATTATTGTAGGATGTAAACTGTGTACCGGACATCGGTCAAAAATTTGCTTAGTCATGGTATAGACAGAGGCTTGGCAGTAGGGGTCAAAGGTTGACCAATGAAAACGCGGTAGACACATGCCCGCACTTCGCCAGCAGACATTCTGTCATTTCACCATGCGGGCCTAGCGAAGACGGTCGAACTCCAAATTTTATCACACTTGCTAAAAGGCAAAATCTACGACTTGTCAATACTGTTAGGCCCATGCTTTGGTGATCCAATAAATAATTGTAGGGTGAGTTGGAAACATGTATAACTATTTAATATGCATTTTGTATGTACTAATAATCCAGCTCTTTTACAGCATTAGAAATCCCCAGGGCTCGTAGATTTCGTTAGGCTGTTGTATGATATTCCCAGTTATTTATGTGGTAGTAAGATCTCGTGTCTCTAGATTAATGTTCAATCATAATGGCAGGTTTCAAAGTGTATAGGATTGTTATACTGTCAGAGAAGATTCATTTGTTAAGAGGCTTATATACATTACATACAATGGATGACGCAAGCCAGGTTTGCTAACATTGTCAGAAACGTGTTGGTATCAAATTGCTAGGACAAGCTATGATTGTACGTTGATTGTCAAGGCAATCCCCAGGTAGGAGTACATAAGCTTGTTGTCTAGGGTAGTGATTAGTTAGGATTTGTAGGGAAGGATTGTAAGTGCAATATTTGTTAGGATGGATTAACCACGAGGTAGAATTTGTGAAACCATAGAATATAAATATAGCGAGCCACATGGATGACAAATGTCATCATGATAGAGTAACACACGTGTTGTCATAATCTAGCGAGGCACACGCCATGATTGTACTGTGACGGCAGTGAAAATAACTGGACCAGAGTGCAGAAGCATGTGCCCTAACTTCTTGGTTATATTCTAACTCTTGGTTCTGTTAGAATTCTCAGTAACTAGAATTCTAGGTGATTGTGTTCTTGATTGGTTGTTCAGAATTCTAGGTTATTGTTTTCTTGATTGATTGTTCAGAATTCTAGGTGATTGTGTTCTTGATTGTATGTTCAGAATTATAGGTGATTGATTTCTTTATTGCTTGTTCAGAATTCTAGAAGATTGAGTTCTTGATTTATTGTTAGACTTATTGGTTCATAGTAAAGTCTTGATTGTTAGAAAGGTTAGGAGTACAGAGGTGTGATCGTTTGGATCAATAGGAGTTTATCATAGTCTATTTACTTTGTTCAGTAGGGAGATAGGATGCGACATGAGTGTTTCTGATACACTTTGATTGTCGTAGAGATTCACAACAATTAACTTCATTCAGGATACACTCATGTTTTATTGGTCTTCATTTCTATGAAGCTTCAAAGGTTGTGTAGGGACTGGATCTGTCGCTATTCCCTTGTCTAGTACTATATGTCATCTAGGCTGCTCATAGAGTGAAAGAACCGTTATAGAACATTTCTGTATCCTCAGTGAAGTGTTGGCCTGATAATAGGTTTCTATAGAAGTTTAGGTTGAAAGTCATGAGGAAGGTATAGGCGTTCTCCAGAAACTTACGAGTGTTTCTTTGTGTCAATTTCAGCTTGAGAGACTACCAGAGTTGCTACTGCACCACCACGCTTTCATCACCGAGCTTCTGACGAGAAGAGCTAGTGAGTGGCTGGCCACTAGGCAGAAGCAGAGCAGAGTCTGGCTCCATGCAGCACTAAGATAAGTGCCTGTCACCAACCTTGCCAAAATTCACTGACCGCTGAAGCCTTCTCCTAGGACCTAAAACTAGGTCCTACACTAGCACTAATTACGGAAGGAGCTCTAGGCACATCCGACACTTATAGAGAAGTGCCAATTCTTTTTATTTTTTTCAGCTTCAACAGCATCAAATAAACTTTACCCTTTTATTTTGAGTAATTTTCCAAACTGTTCTTAGACTTTTTTATTTATGAGCATACAGTTTATGTAAGCAAATGTAAGATTGATGTTTGATTATTTAGAGTGAGAATTCACTTCTTGAGTTATTATAATTCTCTGGGGGATGTAATTCTATCACAGGCAATAGTAGCCCAGATACCTGCTGTTTTTTTCCCAAATTGTTCAGCTTCAAGTGTTACTTTCTGGTGCCTGTGCCATTGTTAGGAAAGTTGACATTTCCTAGGCCAAAAACTCATACTCCTATTCTACGAGCCAACACGGTCTTCTTTTCCTACAGTGGATAGACTTTTAAGGGTTAGTCTTTGTCCTCTACTTTGGTGTGAGGAATCTCCTCTCCAGTTTGAAGACCCTGCTACAGTCTGTAACGGATGAAATTATCACCTTACTTGTTATGTTGAAGATTGTCACTCTGTTACTGTTCAGAAGGAAATAAATATATGTTTGAGTTGCCTTTCATTTCGACTTGTCAGTCTGAGGTAATATAGGTTAGTGTAGTTTAGAGGCCTTGTGAGGTGGGCTGTACATCTCTTCTATAACCTGACATACACCGCGAGACATTGATGGAGCGGTAGTAATATCAACTACCGTTCTCACGCGGAAACACGAACGTAAATCTGTCATATCCCCCCCCCCCCCCCTATCTAACTTTATCTCCATCATCTTTCAACTCCTCCTCTTTCTTCTCTCTTCTTGCTTCATCATCTCTGGTTACCAAAGATAGTGCGTAGTAGGCAGGGCTCGACTGAGGAACGATCGCTTAGGCTTCGCTCTATTTCATATCAATTCCCTCATTCTCCTTCTTATCATTCTTTCTTTTCTCATTCTCTCCTCTTTCTTTCTCTCTCTCCCTCTCCCCCTCTTTCCTTATTACGAAAGATAGTGCGTTGTAGGCAGGGCTCGACTGAGGAACGACCGCTTAGGCTTCGATCTATTTTATATCACTTCCCTCATTCCCTCCTCTCTCTCTCCTCCCTTCATCTCTCTCTCCTTCTCTCTCTTTTTCTCTCTATCACAGTACTATGCAAGATTACGCTCAGTAGCTTGCCATTGGTTTCTGAGCGACCGGCTCAAATACTTCGTAAGTTACCGAAGCGGCGAGAACCGCTACCAATTCTCGCGCACATCACATCACTCACGAGAGTATACGGGATTACGGAGAGAGACGCTAACCCCTGGGCCAGGGAGAGTGGCATGAACTGCATGATCCTAAATTAACTATCGTAATAAAAAAAATATAGAGAAGGAAGAAACCAAGGCTATGAATCAATGGATGCCTACAACCGCGAAAGGTTGAGACTGAAGCAACCAATCGCTGATATTTCGGGAGATGTAAATGCATTAACAACAACATAAACAAGTGTCATGCCGGCTGGCGTAGGCGTTCATGACTTTCCACAGATCTCGATCTTTGGTTTTCTGGATCAACTCCGCTGTTTCTATTCCTCCATGCCATCGTCTCAATCCATGCAGCATCTTTCCTCTTGGTCTGAGTCTGCCTCTCTTCCCCTCGATCTGTCCAGTTGTCACGATGTTCTTTAATGACTCTCTTCTCATCGCATGACCATAATAAAGCTGTTTACCTCTTTATTATTGTTGTATATAATGTTACAGTTTCATTGGCCTCTTTCAGGATGTCGTTGTTAGTTACTATGGCAGTTAAGAAATTCACAACATTCGTCTCAGGAACCACATTTCTGTTGCTTCCAATCTCTTCCTAATTTGTTAATTTACATTCCAAAATTCACAGCGATACACCAAAACAGGTTCTATATATCACTTCAGCACTCTCGTTCTTACATTCAATGATAGTGACTTATGCATTAGATATTCTTCATTTTCTGAAATGCAGCCTTTGCTTGCCCTATTCTGCTCTTAATCTCTGTTGTGCATCTTCCATCTGATGTTATAAATGCCACAAGGTATTTGAAACTATCCACTTGGTGAAGAATTTTCCCTTATGTTTCTATTTCATATTTGGATGGCACCTGTTTCTTGGATATCACCATTGTTACAGTTTTCTTGATATTCAAGGAGAGTCCTTTCTGTGCACTCTCTGTTACTACAATATCCAACTATGTTTGTAGATCTTCTGCTTTATCCGCCATCAATACTGTGCCTTGTGCACTGCGTTTATTGCTTGTCATATAAGCTCTGAATATTATTCCTGGCTTCCCTTTGATCTCGCTCATTATTGCTTTGCTATAGAGAGAGAAGAGATCTGGTGACAAAACACATTCCTGTCGTACTCCCACTTGTTCACAAATTTCCTTCTTTATTTCCCATTTTAATTGCTGCTTCCTGGTTCCAATAAAGATTTTTTGGTTTAAATTATTCTGGGATTTCTTCCATAAATATTAATATCTTCCCATATTTTATTCATGTGATCATGTTTAACTTTATGAAATGCCTTAGTATAATCTAAGAAGCGCAAATATATGTCTTTCTGTGTCTCCATTGATCTTTTTAATTGTTTCTGTAATGTCTGTCTGTCGGCCAGCCTGCCTGCCTGCCTGCCTGCCTGCCTGCTTGCCTGCCTGCCGACAGGCCGGCAGAATGTCGGTCGGTCGGTCGGTCGGTCGGTCGGTCGGTCTGTCTGTCTGTCTGTAGGTCTGTCTGTCTATCTATACTCTGGCCACATACAAATAGATAATATGACGGATAATAAGAACGGAAACATACAAATACCTGGGTAAAATCTTCAACTGCTCCAACATAATACAGGAAGAAATACAAGCTAGAATCAACTCTGGAAATAAGATATACTATGTACTACACCATCTACTAAAATCAAATGCGGTATCTCGTAACACCAAGATCACAATATACAAAACACTGATCAGACCAGTTGTGATGTATGGCTCTGAAACCTGGAGTACAACTAAAGGAGACGAAGCCTTGTTAAAAACTTTTGAGAACACAGTCTTAAGACGCATCTTTGGGCCCATTAGAGATACACAAAGTGGAGAGTGGAAAAGAAGATGCAACAAAGACATTTATGATCTGTATAATCACTGGTACCATGAAGGCTAATAGACTGAAATGGCTGGAACATATAGGAAGAATGGAAGATAATCAATCAATCAATCATGTGCCCTGCCGGGAACCGTGGGCGGTCATGATTCGCCATTTCACTTGATCACCAGAGTCGTGGATCAGCTCAGTGTTCCTGTCTCGTCCATGCCATGTGGCCAAGCCATCCAGGTATTTTCCTCTCGGTCTTCCTCTTGGTCTGTTCCCTTCGATCTTGCCAGCTGTCACTAAGTTCTCCAGTCCATTTCTTCTCATAACATGTCCAAAAAATTTTGACTGTCTACGTCTAATTTCTCTAATCAATCTACGATTTTCATTTGTCTCGTGTAGTACTTGGTCATTGGTTTTTCTATCTGTCCATGGTATTCTTTGCATTTTCCTCAGAAACCACATTTCTTCAGCCATCAGATGTTTTTCAGCTTGACTGCACATTGTCCAAGTTTCACATCCATACAAAAGAACAGGTTCTATGTATCCCCTCAACGCTCTTTTTCTCGTTTCAATTGACATCATTTTATTGGTCAGAATGTTTTTCATCTTGCTAAAGGCTACTTTCGCCATGGCGATTCTTATTCTAATCTCTTCAAGGCATCTGCCATCAGATGTTATGACTGTTCCGAGATAATTGAACCGATTCACTTGTTGAAGAATATTCCCATTTACTTGTATATTACATTGGGGTACTTCGTTCTTCCTAGTGACGACCATAACCTGTGTCTTCCTACAATTTACTTCCAACCCCAGCTGCTCACTGTGTACAACAACAGCGGCTACTAATTGTTGCAGATCCTGTGCATTGTCTGCAATCAATACTGTATTATCTGCATATCTAATGTTATTTATGTTTCGTCCTCCAATGCTGATTCCATTTAGGTCTTCTACATTTCTGAAAATATTTTCACTGTATAGGGAAAAAAGATCTGGAGACATTACACATCCCTGCCTAACACCTCTCTTAATAGGTTCATATTGTCCTACTTCATTATCAATCCTTATGGCAGCTTGTTGTTTCCAATATATGTTTTTTATAAGTCTAATGTCTTTCCCATCAATTTGTAGATCTGCAAGCATATCCACAATGTTGACATGTCTAACTCTATCAAAAGCCTTTGTGTAGTCAATAAAGCAAAGATGTATATCCTTGTTTACTTCTAAAGCACGTTCAATAACTGTTCGCAGCATATACACAGCATTTACTGTACCCTTTCCTTCTACAAACCCACATTGTTCTTCCCCTATTTCAGGTTGTATTTTCTTCCTCACTCTTTGCATGATAATTCGTAACAAAATCTTTGTGATGTGACTCATTATACTAATTGTTCTATGTTGATCACATTCTAAGGTTCCTGATTTCTTTGGGATTGCAATAAATACAGAATTACATAATTCAGAAGGTATATCTCCAGTATCATATAATGTGTTCAGCAGTCTAGTGACTTGCTCTAGTCCAAATCCTTCTAAAGTTTTAATCATTTCTGTTGTGATGTTATCTGCACCGGGGGCCTTGCCAGCTTTCATATGCTTAAGAACATTTTGAACCTCCATCTTTAAAATTGCTGGTCCTTCATTATTAAATCTAATAGCATACTGTTCCTCTCTGTTATCATTATACAGGTCTTTCACATAATCTGTCCATACATGTAGAATCTGATCTTTTTCTATTATGATTTTGCCATCTTTAGTTTTTAGACAGCCTGTTGATGTACTTGTTCTTTTATTAGTAAGTTCCTGAATTCTTTTGTGCACTAATGTGGTATTTTGACTGTTGTGTAGGCTTTCAATTTCTAAGCACTTTTCTTATTAGTAAGATTAGTAAGATAATTGGGAAACAAAACTCGCTTACACTCAGGAAATAAATGACCATAGACCCCGAGGTAGACCAAGAAGACGGCCGAGAGATAATATACATACAGACCTACAAGCACTTGGAATCAGCAACTGGCAAGAGAAGGTCGACCAGAGAGACGAATGGAGACGGCTTGTTTCTGCAGTAAAGAACCTCAATGGCTGGGAATGCTGAAGAAGAAGAAGAAGATATATATATATATATATATATATATATATATATATATATATATATATATATATATATATATATATATATATATATATATATATATATATATATCGCCCAGGAAGTCGTTGCGTGCTGATGTGCGTAATCTAGCCTAGGAATAACATACATCTGAAAGATGCTGGTGTTGACCGCAATATCCTGAAACAGGATGGAAAAGGGGGGGAAAAAATTATACTGTTCTTCACCAATTTACATTTTTTTTTTCTTTCTTGTTCAGCATCTCATACGAGATAGATTATTAAACGAGTGGAATTTTAATCCGCTGTGTCCTGTGCGCAGTCTGACAACTGTTACTTGTTCGCGTTGGTGGAGTCTGTAATACGCATCCTCTTTCTAGTGGCTTGGACACTGATCAGGGTCGTGCCGTGCTATGATACAGAGGGGCGGCCGCATTAAGTTGGCACCATAAGGCATAATCAACGAAGGAAGGGCAGCATTTCGAAGACTTGCATCATACTGAGACAAACTACCGCACGGCTATGGCTCTAATTTTAGCTTGATTCTATCATTGCTTCTGGTAAATCTCTTGGCCTTACCATTGATTATGTCTATATCCTGCTGAGTTAGTTTTTCACCTTTCTATGGAAATCTAACACCCTCTTCATGTCCAGGTATGTTGCAATGTGTTAAACAAAGGGGTGGGTGGGTACAAGGAAAGCGGACTGATTTCATTGCGCCAGGTTCTAGCCCATATAGCTCGGACTTCTTACGATGAGCAGCCTACAGTAAGCATCATAATCAGCACGAACTCCGTGACTCCTGGATGTCCAACGGGAGTTTCCGAAAAGATTGCATTCGCGAACTGAACGACGAAGTCCGCAAACGAATCCTCGGCCCTCGTAGTATGAGGTAGGCTGAAAGACTGCCCTGCTGGTCTTTTAAAAAGGGACACCTGGTTTAGACAGCCACGCTTCGGACCAGTCCGAATTAGGAGTAACAGCCCATACAACTACGAATCACAACTCTAACCAACGCCGAAGAAGCAGGTTGAACGATACCGAATTTGAAAGTTTTGTTTTCACACTGATTGATTGATAGAAAGCCACGCTGAGAATCACCGCACTAGATCATGCATTCAGATATTTTGATGACCAGTTCTGTTCCTCTGCGCCTGTCTCTTCTCCCGCCTAAATCGGGTACTTGCGAGTCGGTTTATTGAAGCGCCGCGGTGACCTAGTTTCGATACTATCACAACAATAACAACTGTCATATCTAACGGCCACAGTATCTATACTACGTGGCAACCAGTCCATGCTTGATGGCGCCTATGGATTTGTCTGCTCCTATCTAACAGAGTCTTATAAATAACAGGCTTTCCTTTCCCATCGCTATTCTCTTAAAGAAAAATACAAAACTGAATCAAGCATATGGATGGGCGTTTTAGCAGGGAAGGCCCTGAAATATACATTAATAAAAAGAAGAAAAGAGAAACGATACAGAAATAAGAGAAATCGTTCTCTTTTAATGAAAGAAAACATTCTTATCACGCATGCGCACTGAGTGACAAATCGATACTGAGCGTTTCCTCTTGTGGCCACTTATAACGGATAGAAAAGATGGCGGGTGCAAGTTTGTAAATCGCCGTTGTTTTCTGATGCGCCGGGTGTCAATTGTCAGCGATGGAGAACAGTTTGAAAAATGGGGACAGAGAAGGGGGAAGACGTCGAAGATAATAATTAGGACAGCATGTGTGTGGTATAGGATCAGAGATGTGGGAATGACATTTGAGAATTGTCTCGTGCGATATTCATTCTGTTGTCCTGCGTGTGCCACTGGCATATTGGTTAACCTGTGGGTTTGTTAGAGAGTTGGAGCTGCGCAATCAAGCTCGCAGTAGTAGTAGTAGTAGTAGTAGTAGTAGTAGTAGTAGTAGTAGTAGTAGTAGTAGTAGTAGTAGTAGTAGTAGTAGTAAATGTAGCAGCAGCAGCAGCAGCAGCAGTGGCAGTGGTCATGTATTCGAACACCCATCAAGATATACGAGGGCGCTTCAAATGAAAACCTAACATGTGTCCATGTGTGTGTTTGTTCGCGCGCGCGTGTGTGTGTGAAAATATATTGAAAACGTAAAGAACAAATGTAACGTTCTTCGATGTAGTTACCACTGCCTTCAATGCAAGTCCTCCAGCGTCGATAAAGAGCTTGAATTCCTGTAGATAAAGAATGATATTGGTCGCGCGTGTAACCACTCAAGCACCACCTGCTGTATGTCTTCATAGGATCGACAAGTTTTGAAACTTCCTATTCCACTCATACAATTGCTGGACTCAAGACATGCATTACCATACTGGACCTTCATTCGCCGATGATTTTCTATAGGTTTCACCCCTTCACTGATCAAAAAACGGATAACAGAACACTGCTCCTCTTTGGTGCATGTAAAAAGTGTGGCAGCCATTTTTAAACTGTCCTTATGACGTCCCCGCCTTCGTCTGCACCGTGGTGTAACTTGCTTAACCCTCTTGAAATCTTTAACAACAATATTGACAGGTTACGATCCAATGGCATGGTCGTTGTAATTTCTATCACACTTTTAAGGTTTTCATTTGAAGCCAAGCCCACTCGTATTGACCAAACTTGATATATCCCCCCCCCCCCCCCCCCAAGGTCGACACATCCTGAGAAACGTACCAAGAGATGTATTGGGAAATAAAGGAGGTTAGCCTGATAGTCATCACATTAGGCACAAGGTTATAGGCTAACGTCGAGGTGATCGAGATCCTTGCACCGGCTTTTATCCTTTTGTCTCGATTTCACTCAACAGACCGGCAAGCTGTTTTTAGATCAGCACTATAAGTGATGTTGATTGAAATAATGTATGAGAGGAAATAGAGAAGAAGGGCAGAATGTCAGAAGGGCCTGCGTGCCCACTTCTTAACCCTTTGAAAATAAAGATTGTTCGTTCGTTTGTTCGTTCATTCCTTCGTTCGTTTGCGTAGGGCTGCTGCTGCAACTGCTACTACTACTACTACTACTACTACTACTACTACTACTACTACTACTACTACTACTACTACTACTACTACTACTTCAACAACAACAACAACAACAACAACAACAACAACAACAGCTGCTGCTGCTACTACTACTACTATTGCTACTACTTCTACTACTACTACTACCTCCACCACTACCAGCACCGCTACTACTATTACCACTAATAACAACAAAAACAATAGCAATAATAATAAACTACAAAAATAATAATGATATAATGAAATCAACTAAATACGTTTTCATACGTGAAGCTACATGGACACACCATAATTATATTAACATCATCCTGTGAACCTAATGAACCACGGGCCCCGGATAACTACATCTTGCAGTCTCTACAGTTCCCACTGTTGTTAACATTAATTTGCCGGTTCTGCAGCGAGAGGGGTACAGCGCAATTCGTAATCCCGCACACCCACCTTCGAAACACAGCTGCCGACGATTTGACACCAGACCGCCTTGTGTTGATTTTCATACAATGGTATGAATGGCTGTCGTTTAGAAAGCAATGGAAAACTTCTAAACGTAAACTTGCCAAGAAATCACAAACAGCCAAAAATGCTTCGGTTGACTGCGACGTCTTGTAAAGGATATGCAACTAACTTTTCTAACAACAGTGATTTTAATCTATAAATTATTCGTAATTACTATTTTCCCAGTGTATGTTAATACTTCTGTTGATATTTGCTTTCACACTCTTACTCGGGGTTTTCTTAAACGCAACTTTCCGCGACTATCCCTCATTCAAAGCACTGTTTAAGAAACAATTACATAGTAATGAAGATAAGGGCGGTTACAATCTGCAACTTTTAAACTTAAATGTGATATGGTAGTTACCACTTAACCATTTATATTACAGGTGGATATCACTTAAATATTTATATCCTCCCAGGCAGAATCACTTATCTCTTTATTACCTCCCACGTGGATATCACTTCACTCTTTATATCCTCCCAGGTAGATATCACTTATTTGTTTATGTCATCCCAGGTAGATATCACTTAACTATTTATATCCTCCTTATTGGTCAGGTCTTAGTCAGATATGACTGAGCTACCGTATAACAGTAGACGGTACTACCTGGTTTCTGTTAGCGCCGAACGTTGGGCGGCGCTTACCAAACCCGACACCCCACATTGTGCCAACGGCTTCGGGCGGAAGAGCGCAATTGGGAGGGTACAAGCCTTACCCTAGTGCGAGGAAATGCAACCTAAAGACAAAATTGTCATGGCAGGGCAGACCAGGCCCTAAGCCTTGGTTGGCGACTGGTCTAGGATCGAAGCTCCGACAGGCGGACAGTTAGAGCATTGCTTTGCTGATCCGGCAGCTTCTGCAGCTTGTCTTGTTCCAGATGTAGGGGTGTTACCTTTCCTCTGGAGTGAACTAGGCAGGCCGAGAGAGGGATCATGCTGCATGGGCAACACATGATCTCTATATTTCAGCCCAGGCTTTGTGCTATGGAGAGGCAATAACTCCATCCCTGGTCTTTACTGGTCTCGGAATCAAAGCGAGAGGCAACTGTTACGGGTTATAAGTCCTTGTCAGTTGGCGTAGACATGGGGCGCCACGCGTTGCCTCTGACGGTGGGAGACACCTATAGGTGTCACTGATCAGCTACCGCCCGCCTCAAGCTGGGCAGCCCCCAGCCAATTGGGTGCTGATCCGCCACAGCCTGCCTGCTTCAATGGGTGCTTGGGGCTAGGACAAAATCTGAATCGCAGGCTGTAAAACCAATGCACCAGGTACAAACAAAAATAAAAATAGAAACCTCAAGCTACGGCTTGCAACCTGGAACGTGAGAACCATGTGTCCAGGATTTTCCACTGACTTGACCAATATTGACGATGTGAGAAAAACGGCTGTGATTGATGCCGAACTCAATCGTCTTAACATTGATATTGCTGGCCTGCAGGAGACTCGCCTCGCTGAGGAAGGATCACTCAGGGAAAACAACTACACCTTTTTCTGGAAGGGTAGAGGGCAGGCAGAAAAAAGGCAACACGGTGTGGGCTTTGCAGTGAAGAATTCGCTACTGGGAATGATTGAAATTCCAGCAGGAGGAAATGAAAGACTATTATCCCTGCGCTTGGCAACCTCTTGTGGGTTTGCCACCATTATTACTGCATATGCACCGACACTCGATTCCTCTGATGATGTGAAGGATTTGTTCTATGAGGAGTTAGACTCCGTGATCAAGGCAGTTCCAAAATCTGACTACATTTATATGCTCGGTGATTTCAATGCTCGTGTGGGCAAGGACTCGAGTTCATGGCCAGTGTCCCTTGGAAAATACAACATCGGTCGCATGAATGAAAATGGGCAAAGGCTGCTGGAGCATTGCACCAGTAATGACCTATGTATTACAAACTCTTTTTTTAAAACAAAAGAGATGCATAAGGTCACATGGAAACATCCAAGATCCGGCCATTGGCACCAGCTGGACTTCATCATCACACGGAGACAACATCTGAACCATATATCATTGACTCGTAGTTACCACAGTGCTGACTGTGATACAGATCATTCTTTGGTTGTTGCAAGAGTTAGACTGAGACCAAAGAGAATCTACACAGCTAAACACAAATCTAGCCCCAGGATTAATATTATTAACACTCATGATCCTGAAAAGTGCTTTCAGTTTCAACAGCAACTTGAAGACGCTTTCACTGATACACCAGAAAATTGTACAGTAAATGAAAAGTGGGGTCAAATTAAGGAAACTCTTTATAAAA
Organism: Cepaea nemoralis; assembly: GCA_014155875.1. Classification (NCBI taxonomy): domain Eukaryota; kingdom Metazoa; phylum Mollusca; class Gastropoda; order Stylommatophora; family Helicidae; genus Cepaea; species Cepaea nemoralis. The sequence continues at coordinate 175,991 of JACEFZ010018299.1, read as the reverse complement.
CTGCCGTAGGGGTTTACGGCACTGTGGATCATAAGAGGCAGGACTGGTTTGCGGCCAACAGCGAGACTCTGCAGCCCTTGATTGATAAGAAGAAGAAAGCTCTCTTAAGAAACAAGGAAAGACCAACGCGTAACACTCTGAGTGAGCTTAGGCAAGCTAGGAAGGATGTGCAAAAGGCTGCCAGGCAGTGTGCAAATGATTATTGGATCAAGTTATGTGAGTCCATTCAAATCGCAAGTGATAAGGGAGACATAAGAAGCATGTATGAAGGAATAAAGAAAGCCTGTGGTCCAGTGATCAAAAGAAGTGCACCGCTGAAAACCTTGACTGGAGAAATCATCACTGATAAGAAACAGCAGATGGATAGATGGGTAGAGCACTATTTGGAGCTTTACTCAAGTGAGACCAAACTAGCGGATGATGCCCTTAACGCCATAGAGGCTCTGCCAACTCTTGACCACCTGGACACACTTCCCACCATAACAGAAGTTAAGTGTGCTATAAATGAACTTGCATCTGGCAAGGCTCCAGGTAAGGATGGGATTCCAATAGAGGTTATCAGGAGTGGGCAAGACACACTCACTCTACAGATCCACCAGCTAATAGAGCTATGCTGGCGTGAAGGACAAGTCCCACAGGATTTCAAAGATTCAAACATCATAACGCTGTACAAGAACAAGGGTGATCGGAGCGACTGTAACAACTATAGGGGTATCTCACTTCTGTGTATTGTTGGAAAAGTATTTGCCAGAATTGTTCTGCGCAGACTTCAAGTCCTAGGAGATCAAGTCTACCCCGAATCACAGTGTGGCTTTCGACAGAACCGGTCTACCACTGATATGATATTCTCATTGCGACAAATGCAAGAAAAATGCCGTGAACAGAATCAACCACTGTTTATTGCCTTCATCGACCTCACAAAGGCATTTGATTTGGTCAGTCGTGAGGGTCTGTTCAAGGCACTAAAGAAGATTGGCTGCCCACCAACTCTTCTGTCCATTGTGGAATCGTTCCACACAGGCATGAAGGGTATAATCAAGTTTGATGGTGCAACTTCTGAAGAATTTGAAATCAAGAGTGGAGTTAAGCAAGGTTGTGTACTAGCTCCCACCCTCTTTGGAATATACTTTTCACTTCTACTGAAATATGCATTTCGTGATCAGGATGGTGGTATATACATTCACTCACGCTCAGATGGCGGCCTCTACAATGCTCAGAGATTGAAGGCTAAGACCAAAATTAGGAGGGTACTGATCAGAGAGTTGCTTTTTGCAGATGATGCTGCAGTTACGACCCACTCTGAGGAAGAATTGCAATGTCTACTATCTGCATTCTCCAATGCTTGTTCTGAATTTGGTTTAACAATTAGCAAAAAGAAGACACAGATTATGTCACAAGGTGCACATGGGGTACCATCAATCTTTATTGACGACGCCGAACTAGAGATAGTAGACCATTTTACATATCTAGGATCAGTGGTAAATAGCAAATTATCCCTAGATCAGGAGATCAACATCCGGATTGGTAAGGCAGCAACAACAATGAACAGGTTAAGAAAAAGAGTCTGGGAGAACAGGAAGCTTACTGCCAAAACAAAAGTCCTTGTCTATCAAGCCTGTGTCCTTAGTACTCTTCTCTATGGCAGTGAAACCTGGACAACTTACTCACACCAAGAGAACAATTTAAACAGCTTTCATATGCGGTGTCTGCGAAGAATTCTTGGTATTAAGTGGCAAGACAAAATCACAAATACTGAAGTATTGGAAAGATCAGGTTGTGTGACAGTTTATTCCATGCTCAGTCTTCGTAGACTTAGATGGATAGGACATCTTAGGAGGATGGATGATGGTAGAATACCAAAGGATATCTTTTTTGGTGAATTACAGATGGGTAAGAGATCTCAGGGTCGGCCTCTACTACGATACAAAGATGTGTGTAAGCGGGACATGATTGATACAGGCATTGATAATGCACATTGGGAGCAAGTCGCCGCTGAACGTGTTGCATGGAGGGCATATATCAGAAATGGAATAAAGTCAAAGGAGAAAATTATTGCAGAAAAGTCACACACCAAGCGTTTGAGACGTAAGATGGTGCATGATGGTGGAAATGACCACGTGTTCACATGCACCCACTGTGAACGGACATTTACAGCGCAAATTGGCCTTATCAGTCACACTCGCTACCGCCATAGTTAAAAGTTATTATGCCTTTTTAGAGCACAAACTATCGTCTGTCAAGACGGCAAGGTGCCAATGATTTATATCCTCCCAAGTAGATATCACTTAACTATTTATATCCTCCCAATTAGATATCACTTAACTCTTTATATCCTCCCAGTAGACATCACTTTGCAGGTCTCCGTGACTAAAAGCTTGCGGTCGCGATTCGTGAGCCCGTTTACTCGCGTTCGAAACACAGTTGCGACCGTTCTGGCAGCAGACCGCGTTGCGATGGGTTTTAACTTGTTGGTAAGGGAGCCGGTTGTTCAGAAAGCAATGGAAAACTACTTATCGTAAACTTGCCAAGACATCAACAATAGCAGTAAAATGCTGGTGTTGAAAGTGATGTCCTGTAAATAGGATGTGCATAAAAAAAATCCCTTAACTCTTTTTATCTCAAATCTCAGGTAGATATCACTTAACTATTTATATCCTCCCATGTAGATATCACTTAACTATTTTCATCCCAAGTAGATATCACTTCTATAACATATATATGTTATATATATATATATATATATATATATATATATATATATATATATATATATATATATATATATATATATATATATATATATATATATATAATTTACTCTTTATACCTCAGGTAGATATCACTGAACTTCTTCTGTCCCTGCTTAACTCATTCTGTCTCAAACATAGGCTGAGAACACACAAACGGGTTGAGATCACATAAAGGGCGTGAGCCCACATAAATGGGTTGAGATCACATAAAAGGGGTTGAGATCACACAAAGGGGTTGAGATCACATAAAAGGGGTTGAGATCACATAAAGGGGTTGAGATCACATAAAGGTGTTGAGATCACATAAAGGGGATGAAACCCCATAAATAGGTTGATATCACATGAAGGGGATGAGACCACATATGAGTTATGCGATCACATGAAGGAGATGAGATCACACGAACGGGATGAGATAACATAAACGGGATGAGATTACATGAAGTGAATGTGATCACATGAAGTGGACAAGATCACACGAAGGAATTAAGATACTTCCGTCTGCCCAGACAGTTATTACTTCGTCGTAAGAAATTCTAGGGCTGTACAACATTCATAAATTAGATATTCTCCACCGCTTCACTGATCTAAAGTCCCATAACTTTTCTACCATGCACTAAAAGGAGTTGCAAACCTTCCTTTGGCCAAAGAGATTATTCCCCGTGTTTATGACCTGGACGCGATTTACACTGATGTCTGCCCCAGTCATCCTTAATGAAACTTAGGAAATGCTGTATTTTGGGTATCGGATTCACGTTACAGTGGTTCAGCGTTCCATCTAGGCCGTCTACATAAATGACAACATTTGTGTTTGGTGAGTGCGGCTCAAGGATGGATACAGAGTACCAAAATTGGTAGCAGATACTATGTCTGGATGGTAAGTACAGTCATCATCATTATATGCCACGCTGATAAGCGTGGTATGTCATGTTTCGCCATGTCACACGATTACCAGAGTCGTGAATCAGCTCTGTGTTCTTGTCTCGACCATACCACGTGGTCAAGCCATCCAGGTATTTACTTCTCTACATTTCCCTTGTTATTTTCCCTTAAATCTTGCCAGTTGTCACCAAGTTCTCCAATTAATTTCTTCTCATAACGTACGTTAGTACAGTGGAGGATATATTAACAATATAACCTCGTTGTCCGCGGCATTGTTCTTTTGTTGTCAAAGAATTGCTTCATAAGAGATGTTGAATGAAAGAATGTATGAGAGGAAATATAGAAGAAGGGCACAATGTCAGACGGGCCTGCGTACCCAATTATTAACCCTTTGAAAATAAAGATTTTCGTTCGTTCGTTCGTTAGGGTCATAATAAACCAGAGGGTCATGTGACATCATCAGATAGCAGTTCTTGGGAAAATGTCCCACACTATACTAAAATTAATATCAAGCTAAATTAATTTTAGCATAGGGGGACATGTTCCCAAGAACTGCTATCTGAGGATATCACATGACCCTCTGGTTTCTTGGGTAGTGGCATTGCGTAGCCAGGTTCCCCTGATAAGGGCGAAACACCAGAGGTCCCGTGTGAAAATTAGGCACTTAAAAACCCCACACATGGAAATGGCAAAGAGTAGGCTATAAGGCCGCTAACCTGGCAATCTATATAGAACAAATGGTATAAACAACTCTTTATCTCGAACGGTAAACCACTGAACGTAAATTTGCCAAAAAATTACAAACAGCAGGAAAATGCTGGGATCGACTGCGAAGTCCTGTAAAGCATATGCAATTAATTTTTCTGTAAACCTTCAATGGAATCTGGCTAGAGGAAGCAAACCCTAGACCTAATGGGTCCCATAGTCTAATACACTGACCTGTGAGGTGATAACTATCTGTGCCCACTGCTCTCGACGAGAGAAGATGAAGGTAAACTGTGTATAGATGTAAGAATGAAACTGTACACACAAGATGGCTGATCAGAATGGCAATATCATAGACAGCTCTGAGTGCCCGACACTCAACCTTTTGAATGGACGGTTTGCTCGTTCGTCCCTCTCCGCCACAAAGCCTCTGGAGGTAAGACGTAAAATTCTCAACCCTTTTAACATAATTAATACATAGATACACACGTATTGTCTGGCGCTCAAAGAAGTATGTGTGATAATTAGAATGTTTAGCCATCTCTGGATTAGATTTTATACGAGGGGACAAATATATATATAGTCAAAATGTATATGTAAGTCAAATGTATATATTTCCTGTTTATCTTCACATTTCTTATAGTCATATCTCATTGGCACCTTGCCGTCTTGACAGACGATAGTTTGTGCTTTAAAAAGGCATAATAACTTTTAACTATGGCGGTAGCGAGTGTGACTGATAAGGCCAATTTGCGCTGTAAATGTCCGTTCACAGTTGGTGCATGTGAACACGTGGTCATTTCCACCATCATGCACCATCTTACGTCTCAAACGCTTGGTGTGTGACTTTTCTGCAATAATTTTCTCCTTTGACTTTATTCCATTTCTGATATTTGCCCTCCATGCAACACGTTCAGCGGCGACTTGCTCCCAATGTGCATTATCAATGCCTGTATCAATCATGTCCCGCTTACACACATCTTTGTATCGTAGTAGAGGCCGACCCTGAGATCTTTTACCTATCTGTAATTCACCAAAAAAAGATGTCCTTTGGTATTCTACCATCATCCATCCTCCTAAGATGTCCTATCCATCTAAGTCTAGTCATATCTATAGTCTATATATACTTATAGTCATCTTTAAATTTCTTTTAGATATTTTTATATTTGTTCACGTTATCGCTTCATTTTTCCTGTTCACTTTTACAATTCTTCTAACTGTCTCAACATTCCTTCTATTAATTGTTGCATTTCTTTTAGTCGTTTGTACATTTATCATGGTCATATTTACATTTCTATCTACTCATATTTACATTTCGTTTACTCATATGCACATTTCCGTTTTTTGTCATCTTTACGTATGTGATGGCCATCCTTGCATTTCGTCTAGTCATCTTTACAAAGCCCCTACTGATCTTTACGTGGCTTCTAGTCAACTTAGTAAAGACACACACAAGGTTCAGCAAAAACACCTTCCAACATTCAAGCATATACGTACTTCGCTGCGACAGTCTTCCCAGTCGTGGCACATGATGATGCTGATGTCACAATAGACAATACTATTCACAACTGTGCCTTTGTGAAGATATTATCAGAACACCCAGTAAAATGTGAGATAACACACCAACTGTCAGACTCGTTACCAATCCTGGTGTTAATAAATTAATCACTCACAGAAAGGAAAATAAGAGGCCGCTAAAGAAGTGATATCCAGACGCGATGACGTAACGGCTAGACGCTCGCCTGCCGACACGACGGTAATGTGATCGATCCGTATCAGGGCAGATTCGAATTTTTAAAATTCACCTTTATCACCCCCCCCCCCCCCACCACCCCCCCCCCCCCCCCCCCCCCCCCCCCCCCCCCACCCAGTTCGACATAGTCTAACATTAAAAAAAAAAAGTCTTAAAAGTCGAGAGGATCGACTTCATTTCCCCCTGAGTTTACTCCATAGGACGCAGTCTCTTTCCGCAGGACATCCTGCCGAAAGCATCGCACAAAGCACGAACTCCGTAGCTCCGACGACGACCCCCAGAAGTCTTAGAGAAAAATGCACTCATGAACCGAAAAACGTAGCCCGGAATCGAACCCACAACCTTCAGAGCGCGAGGCAGACGGCTTGACTACTTGGCCACGGAAACGTGCCAAAAAATGTCTATGGAAGTAAAGGCAGCCACTAGGATACAAACTAGATCCGCCAGAGAGTTCTGACTGATCTATAACAATATGAGTCTAGCATTATATGCCCAAATGCGCCCTCATCATCATCATCAAGTTTCCTGCCGGCTGGCGTAGGCGTTCATGTCTCTCCACAGATCTCGTTCGTTGGTGTTCCGGATCAACTCTGCTGATGATATACCTCCATGCCACCGACTCAATTCATTCAGCATAAGTTCTCTGGGTCTACCTCTGCCTCTCATCCCCTCGATCATTCAAGTTGTCACGATGTTCTCCAATGCCTCTCCTCTCATCACATGACCGAAGAAAGCTGTTTGTCTCTTTCTAATTGTTGTATATAGTGTTCTAGTTTCATTAGCCCTTTTCATACAATCATTGTTAGTTACTCTGGCAGTCCAAGGAATTCGCAACATTCGTCTCAGGAACCACATCTCTGTTGCTTCTAATTTCTTCTTAATTTGTTCATTTACATTCCAAGATTCACTGCCATACAGCAAAACTGGTTCTATATATCAATTCAGCACTCTCTGTCTTATGCGCCCTAAGGTGAGTAAAAGTTTCCTTTAGGTACTTCCTAAAGAAGTAGATAATATAAAAGTAGTTCCATCGCAGACAGTACTGTTGGGGTATTAAATGTTAGGCTTTAACTTATTCTAGTCAACAGTATAGTGAGGTAGGGTGGCTAGTCAATATCTCACATCACAGCACTCGGGACATTCCCATACGTGCTCCGTCCTCATCTTCAACAGCCAGCGAAGAGTTCTAATATTAATGGTACCAATAGCAGTCTGACTATATGTCCGTCTGGCCTGTCTTCGATGTATTAAGCGTTGGCCAGACCCGGCAGCACCAAACCGTGATGATATGTCCATATAATCATATACGTTCCATGCGTAACTATACGTTTTCATCAGACATAACTAAACATTACACAACATGTAACTATACATTATCGTCTATATACCTAATATACTATCATATTTTTCGCATATCCTTTACAGGACATTGTAGTCAACACCAATATTTTTCAGCTGCTATTGATGTCTTGGCAAGATTACGCTCAGTAGTTTGACATTGCTTTCTGAGCGACCGGCTCACATACCCCCGTAAGTAACCAACGCAACGCGATCTGTTACCGAATCTCGCGCAGCTGCGTCACCCACGTGAATATACGGGATTACGGAGAAAGTCGCTAACACCTAGGCCAGGGAGACCAGTAGTTTACTATCATACTTATACTATTTATGTTAAATAAAGAACATTTTTCTCATGAAAACACACAAACAACCACGCGATATGTGCTCAATCCAAGCATATGAAAACACTATGTCAAGCATACATGTGTTTAATGTACCGATATGCCAACTGATACATTTCAATAACCGTCTGGGCTTTACCAATCACCGCCCGTGCAGCGGGAGGCTGTCCCATTGACTATAGGGTAGAATTTACTGTAAGTACGCTAAAATTATGGTACACACACGGTGACTGTCAGAGGTTACTGTTTTATTACTTTACATATTTCAAGCGTAGTCTACATTTATACTAATGTGTGCGTCTGGGCTAGCTTTCCTTATTATCAGTGTACCTCCCCATTAGGCGACTTCTGATATATTTGTAATTAACGTCCCCAAGCTAAGGACGAGAAGTCAACATTTTAGTCCAGTTGATCGGTGTAGGGACTGAACCAGCTACCTTACCATCAGCACACTGAAAGTTTAAGACCAAGCTCTCTTATCCATTCGGTCATGATAACCTCCACTTACAGTGTAGTTAACTGGAGTCATGCAAACCGCATGCAAATTAACATTTCTAAAACAAAATCTATGTTAATAGGAACCAGGCAAAGACTTCACATGCTAATCTCGCAGATAACTTCACAGTTGTATATTGGTAGCAAGCCTGTAAAAATTGTAACCGAGCACAAGGCACTGGATCTTATCATAGATCAAAATCTAACCTTTAACTCCCATGTTCATGCTGTCGTTAAACAAATAGCCAACAAAGTATATCAACTTGCCAAAATTAAAAATTTCCTTGACCAAAACACAAGAAAGATATTCTATACATCCCATATACAAACACATATTGATTATTGCTCCATAATCTGGAATGGATGCTCCAAATCAATAACAAAACGCCTTTATTAACTCCAGAAAAGGGCAGTACGTTTAATTAATGGTGAAAAGTTTACCAACAATTCTAATCTACAAGACCGTCTTCGGTTACTGCCACTCTACAAACGCTTACTTTTTAATAAGTCTAAACTAATTCACAAAATCCTATTTCAAAATGCTCCAAGCTACCTTTGGCCATTGCTTAAATATAACGCTAGACATAGCAAATGACTAAATATACTTCATGTCCCTAAACCTGGGATAGACTTATATAAAACAAGCTTAGCATACTCTGCCGCTCAGTTGTGGAACAATCTTCCACAAGAAATCAAAGACACCACCAATCATTATACATACATTAGCAAACTGTTTGAACACTACCTCAGTACAGACTGCACGCCCCCATAAACCAAAAGGGAAAAAAAAGACAATAATAATGATAAATTATCTCAAACGACAACTAGCCAAAAAACATTCCAATATGTATGGCACGTTACACCTTCCTTAGGTATTTATAATGCCCATGTTAAACATTGCCTCTGTGAGTCATTTGTTATTGATTATTTTTCATACATTTTAATGCTTATTTTTTAGTTAGTTTTAATGCTTTGTTGTCAAAAATTTGTTTCATGAGTGATGTTGAATGAAAGAATGTATTAGAGGAAATAGAGAAGAAGGGCAGAATGCCAGACAGGCCTGCGTGCCCAATTCTTAACCCTTTGAAAATAAAGATTTTCGTTCGTTCGTGTTATTAATATTTAAAAAATGTGTCTTAGTTGTGTAAGCAAAATGAAAGAGACCTTTTATTCACACATTAAAGTGTGTTTGGTATATGGTGCTAGCCCATGTTTGTAGAGACCAATTGACACTCGATGGGTTACGCGGTGGGTGTCCTGACGGCGCATTTACCTCCCAGGCCGTGTCCTGGGTGCCGCTTTGGGCCGGGTCGACCTGTGGGTCCAGGTTATTTGAAAGGAAAACACCGCCGCTTCAATAAAGATGTGAACACATGATTACCGGGATAACAGGCAAGCATGCTAGCTTGGACAATGAATAAACGTGAAGAAGTAAGGACAATGATAGACGTGACGGAGTGTGGACAATGATAGACGTGACGGAGTGTGGACAATGATAGACATGACGGAGTTCGGACAATGATAGACGTTAATAAGTATGGACAATAAATAGACGTTATAGAGTTTGGACAATGACTAGACGTTACGGAGTTTGGACAATAAATAGCAGTGACGGAGTATGGGCAATGATAGACGTGAGGAAGTATGGACATTGTATAGACGTGACGGAGTATGTACAATGATAGACGTGACGACGTAAGGACAATGTATAGACGAGACGATGTAAGGACAATGTATAGACATGACGATGTAAGGACAATGTATAGACGAGACGATGTAAGGACAATGTATAGACGAGACGATGTAAGGACAATGTATAGACATGACGATGTAGGACAATGTATAGACGAGACGATGTAAGGACAATGTATAGACATAACGAAGTACGGACAATGGATAAATATGACGAAATGTGAACAAGGGGTAAGCATAACGAAATTTGGACAATGGGTAAGGTAATGAAATATGGGCAATGAATGCACAAAATATGGGCTATTGATAAGGTAACAAAATATGGGCAATCGATACATTTGACTACATATGGGCTATTGATAAAGTAACAAAATATGGGCAATGGATATATGTGGAGTAGATACAGGTGATGAAGTAAGGTTTGGTTGGTTAGCTGCATGACTGACTCAACTCAGATTAAATATAAACAGTACTGTCTGTCAGAGTCCAGAAAGGGTACAGTGATGCAGTGACATCGTTACGCCCGCCAGGCGACTTAGCTTCCAGCAGGGATGCAGCAACTTCGTTACACCGCCAGGCGAGTGGTAGTTACCGGCCTGCAAGATTGCTGGCTGACGAGCGACCAGCGGTCAGGCCAGGACGACGCTAAACGCACGCATGCCTCGTGAAGCCACCTGAGGTGGGAGGCACGTGGCGAACTAGCGAGAGACAGCTCTGGGACACGGACTTGGACGGACGCATGATGAGAGAAAGGCGTTGTGTGGCTTTCTGTGCTGAAAGTCGAGTGTCTGGACATCTTGAATGTTAGACTTGTGAGCTGTATTGTGGATGTAAGTGTATTGAAGTATTAAGTATATATTGTTGTGATCATCGTAATGTATTTGATCCGTGAATAAATCCATTGAACGGTGTGTCGTTGAGTCTTACGTCCAATCACGTTGTACTTGTACTGTCTCACATGTGTTAGGTTAGCGAGCCAAGTTTAAGACCCTGACATGTGTGGACGTGGGGGCATTCGTCCGGCTTTGAAATGAACGTGTTTATGTGATTAACGGTTTAAAACTAGAGTTTGTGAACTTAGAATTTTTGTCAAACTTTATAGTACATGTAAATGTGATCGTGGAAGGCTCATTTTGATTTATTACTACATTATTTAAACATGTGTAAGACTATTTGTAAACGTACAGTGCATACATATTGTTTGATCTTGTAATCGTGTAAAACATTTGTGATTTGTGAAACTTGTCACCGTTTTGACCTTGTCGACATTGTGACCTTGTCGCCATCTTGTAAACTTGATGTCTATGTCCTTACTGAATGTCATCTTGATGTAAGTGATGTGTCATCAATGTTGTAGAGTGTTGAGATACATGTAGATTGTCGTTGTGCATTGAGTTTGTGGAACGCAGAAAGTTTTGGAAAGAAAGTAACTTGTATGGAAAAAAAAATTTGTTGACGGACAAACTTACGACCTACAATTACACTCAACGCCATACAAACCTAATCAACACTTAGTGACAAGCAGGCACACACCAACAAATAGACGCTAATTTATTTTCCTCCAAAAACAAAGCAGGTTTTCCGTACCATCCGAAACCTTGCCGTAGAGGTCATTTGTGTTTCGAAGTAGCGACCCTACAGTTCCTAGCCCGATTTCCAACCATTCTTCACCGCATCCAGGGCACTTGAGTATATTTTTCTTTTTATTTACTTTAAGGATGCAATTTTGGGCACGTATTGTCAATAAAAACCAATTGTAAATTGTTTATTACTAACCACTTATAACATATTTTGTGTGGCTGGTATTTCATTGACATTGTCCATCATGTCTTCATTATTTGATTTCATTGATATGGGGATAAAATTACAGTTGACAGTTGATGAATTAACAAATTGGAGTGAGAAGAAATACTCTGAATACCTACTAGTACAGGAGAAAGCTAATGAACGCGATGAAAGAGCGGCTGAAAGAACATTAAAGCAGGCAGAGATGGCTGCCAAACAAGTAGAGGCAGAAACAGCTTTAAAGCAAGCAGAAGTAGAACTGGCTGCAAAAACAAAACAAGCCGAATTAGAACTGACTGCGAAGACAAAGCAAGCTGAGATAGATAGTGAATTAAAGAAGGCAGAAATTGCAGCTCAGAGTAAGAGAGAAGAACTGGAGTTACAGTTGAAGATGAAACAACTTGACACTGAGACTGCCATTAACAAAGAGTCTAAGAAATCTGAGAGACTGGAGAAAGAAAACCAGTACAAGAAATATCAAGGTATTGTACGTAATTATACCTCGGGTGACTGCATCGCAGCCTTTACCCAAAATTTTGAAACGTTAATGGAACATTACCAAGTTCCACTGTCTGAATGGAATATTGTTTATATGAGGAGTTTATCAGGGGAACCTCTTAAAGTCATTGAAACCATCCCCAAAGACCTCAGAAAAGATTACCATTATCTGAAATCTAAGATTATGGCACATTTTATGTTAGATGAGGCAGGTTACAGAGAACAATTCAGTAAGTTGAGCCCAAAACCGACTCAAACGTTCTCTGACTACCTCTGCTTAGTCCGAGATATATTTATCAAATGGACTTCAGCAGCTAAAATTGACAAAAATTATCAGAGACTAGAAGATCTGATTATTAGAGATAAAATCATTTCATCCATTCCATCAGCATTTTCAAAATTTTTGCAAGAGAATGAATGCACTAGTGTAGATGAGATTGAGAGACGTGGTTCGGCGTATTACACAGCCAACAAACATTGTTTTGCCACTGAAGCTACTGACATTAATTTTGTAGCGGCGGCTAACTATGACAAACCCTAAAGTAGGCAGAAACCTCATAGGCCTACCTCTGAGAAGTTTAAGCACTGTACTAATTGTAAATTCTCACATCATCAGAATGAAATGTGCGATAAGCACCCAGGATACCATACTTACCTATTAAACATGGTAAACAGACAAGATAAGGAGCGTAAATCCTTCAGAAGTTTGCGTAAATGTTTCCTCTGTAAGGCGTACGGACACCATCGGAAAGATTGCAAAGGCAGGCAAATGACCAACAAAGCAAATGCCGCCTTATTTGATAGTTCGTCGTCAGATGAAGAACAGCCAGAGAAACATCCTGTGAACTCAGCACAGGCTTTTGACATGTTTAGCGCAAATAAATGTTCTGTTTGTAACACCTTTTATGAAGATGGTATTTTAACATGCGGTCACGCCATCCCTATTGCCAATGAAGAAGCTAATTTGGTAGTAGATTCAAAAGGCAAGATAATCGTCCATCACGGATATGTGAATGGCAAGTCAGCTACGGTCCTTCGTGACACGGGCAGTTCACTCATTGGTCTGAAGAGAACGTTCATAATGCCTACAGACTATACAGGCAGGCACGTAACATGCAGAACATTCTCAGGCAATATTGAGAAATACCCACTAGCATGGGCATATACTGAAACACCTTTCCTCACTGGGAAAGTAAAGTGCGCTGCGTTAACAAACCCAGTGTGTGATGTAATTATTGGAAATTTACCAGAGGTGAATGATAAACCTCATGACATAACATCTATGTGTATTGATGATAACATAACATCACCATCCAATGTCATCATTGAAAATGTCACACCACCTATTGAATGTATGGTAGCTAATGTAGCACTAAGTTCTAATGACATCATTGATAACATTGTTCCATCACCATCTGATATCATTGAATGTGTGAACGCAGTAACTAGATCTACTGCTAGAGTGCAAGATGAAAGTAATCAAACTGAGGCTATACAAATGCTTAGCCCAGTATCACTACCTACTAACACTATGAAGGAAACGTTTGTAACAGCTCAAAAAGCTGATCATTCATTATCAAAATACTTTAACCTGATCGGCCAAAAGCCAAAGGTAACCAAGAATGCAAAATGGCATTTTGCTGTGAAAAATGATATACTCACCAGGTATTATACCAGAGGTGACAATACAACAGAGCAAACTGTTTTGCCAACTAATTATCGCAAGCAAGCCTTACATCTTGCCCACGATATACCTCTTGCAGGGCATATGGCATACGTTAAGACCAGATCAAGGTTATTGACACAGTTTCATTGGCCAAAATTTTGCAATGACATTAAAGAATATTGCAGAAGTTGTGACACCTGCCAGAAACTGGTAAAAAAAGGTAAACACCCACAGGCAAAGTTACAAGTTACTGACTTAGCCAGTGGACCTTTTGAAAAACTATCTGTCATAGTGGGCCCTCTTAATCATACAACAACTAGAGGGAATAAATATATTCTAACTGTCATTGATCAATGTAGTCGCTGGCCAGAAGCTATTCCGCTAAAGAACATTACTGCCAATGATATAATGGAAGTGTTCTTCCATATATTTTCTCGGATAGGTTTTCCAGATACTATCCAATCTGATAGGGGCACTCAGTTTATTGCCGCATCTACCCAAGCTTTCACCAAAATGTTGGGAGTGAAGCAATGTTTCAATTCCCCGTACCATCCTCACAGTAGTGGAGTAATAGAAAAATTTAACGGGGATCTAAAGCACATGCTTGCAAAAGTAACGCAAGAGCACCCCAATAACTGGGATGTATATCTACCAGCTATTCTTTTTGCTTATCGCGAGGTACCACATTCTAGTACCGGTTTATCTCCTTTTGAACTTATCTATGGTGCCAAACCACGTGGCCCATTGACCATTTATCACCAAATGTTAACTGACTCTACTCCAATACTTAAACCCATATCATCATACGTATATGTTACATCATTGCGTGAAAGAATCATCAAATCTTGTAATATTGCAAAGAATGCACTAAAATTATCTGGTGCTACTTATAGACAGTATGCTGACAAAGGTAACAGGACAATAACGCTGACACCTGGACAGGACGTTCTTCTTCTACTACCTAGTGACAGACACTTATTGACTGATTCTTGGCAGGGACCTTTTAAAGTGACGAGACAAATTTCACCTGTAGACTACGAAATCCAAATAAAAGACAAACACAAAATATTTCACATAAATATGCTAAGACCTTACCACAACAGAGACAACGAACAAGACGATACGACAGCTTGTACAGTGATAATAGTTCACGAAGACGACGATGCTAGTGACGAGATTCCATCACCTGCATTAGACACGACAAACTGCTTGAAGGAGATCAAAATCAACCCAAAGTTAACGCAAGCAGAGACAAACAGTTGCAAACAGCTTATACAACAGTATAACACCATCTTTTCCAACAACCCAGGACAAACAGAATTAGTACAGCATCATATCACACTCACATCAAACACACCCATAAGATGCAGACCATACACCATCCCATTACATTACAAAGAACAGTTACATCAGGAGATCATCAACTTAGAGAAAAACAACATCATAAGACGATCCCAAGCAGACTTCTCATCTCCAATGGTCATAATACGCAAAAAGGACAATACAATAAGACTGTGTATCGACTATCGAAAGCTAAATAAAATAACTGTTCTAGATTTGGAGCCAATGGCAAACGCTGACGATCTTCTGACAGAACTGACAGACGCTAGGTTCTTCACGAAGATAGATATGACTAAAGGATATTATCAGATACAAGTAGACGAACAGAGCAGACATCTGAGAGCATTTGCCACACCGTGGGGACTGTACGAATGGTGCAAACTTCCATTTGGGCTAGTCAATGCCCCAGCCACCTTCGTACGTATGACACGACTTCTTCTTGTAGACATTCCTAACATAATTTGCTATATCGACGACATCTGTGTTCATACAGAGACAATGACAGAGCACATTAAGACATTAGAACAGACATTTGAACGTATTAGACAGCACGGACTGACAGTAACGCCTGTGAAAGTAGACATAGCCTACCAGGAAATATCTTTCTTGGGGTACAAAATATCCAACGGCTTTGTCATGACAGACGATAACATTGTGTCCAAGATACTAAATCTCTCACTTCCGACTACAAAGAAACAAGTCAGAAGTTTGTTGGGACTAATAAACTATTACCGGCAGTTCATTCCTGATTTTTCCGAACTGACCGAAGTGTTTACTAATTTACTAACAAAAGATAAACCAGATAAAATTGTACACAATGAATGCCTAAAAATTGCATTCCATAAAGTAATAGCATGTTTTTCTGATAACAGTTCAAATAATCTCATCCTGAAATTGCCCAACCTCCATTTACCTTTCAGATTGCGTACAGATGCTAGCTCCGTGGCGATTGGAGCAGTCTTGTTGCAAGAGTACAATAACATCCTCCATCCAGTGTACTTCGTATCCAGGAAACTAAAGCCCAGAGAACGGGCGTGGTCTATCCCTCAATTGGGAGCCCTAGCATTAGTGGTGGGTATAACAAAATTGTCCAGATTTCTTCTAGGACGCCATTTCATCGTGGAATCTGACAGCAGCCCGTTGCGTTTTATAAATTCAGGTGTACCGTCAAACCATATGGTAGCGCGCTGGTCTTTGAAACTTCAAAATTATAGCTTTGAGGTTCGACATATCCCAGGCAGATCCAATTCAATTGCCGATCTTTTGTCCCGTTGTCCGACCGACCCAGTAAGCACCAACGTCTGAGTGCAGTGTGTACAAATACACTCAGACCGACACAGCCATTTATAAGTGAATAATTTTGTTCCATTCACAAAAAGCTGTGCAATGTCTACAATATATTGTGATAGGGGTTACTCCCATTATATATAGTTCTTATTTTACTAATTAATGTAGTGATTGTAGTGTATAATTGTGTAGTGTGTGGTAGAAAGCGAACTTTATTAATTGTATATACCAAGAACAAGAACAGTGTCACATTCGCTCAAAAACTTACCGTAAGCGAACTATCCAATTTCACAGTGACATCTGCGTGTGGAACATTCCAGGGATATTTTAAAGACGTGTGTGAACGTGTAAACTAAACATTGACAGCTACACCATTGCAGTGAACCGAAATCCATAATGTTCGGTAGTGAAACATCCAACACATGAACAGTCAATCGTAATCCAGAAGGTTTTGTAGTGAAACATCCAACACATGAACTGTGAGAACATGGTACTTTCCGTAACTACATCAGACCGGAACAAGTGTGTTCTGCAAGCTGAAACATCAGCTGATTTTAGTGTTCGTGTGTACTTCCGGATTAGTTAGAAATTTAGAGCAAAATTAGCAGACGACAAATAAAAGTTTAAAAAGCTATGACGATTCTAAAATCTTTAGGAATCAACAAACTTAAATACACGAATTGTGTGTTTATATATTTAAGTAGTGTAATCTTAGAATCATATCTTGATTAATGTATTCATATTACCGACTTTTTCTCGTTAATATGAAGAAACGTCAAGCAATGACGCTAAGAAATAGGATAATTATTGTAAATTATTGTATTTCATTAATGTTGAAATTATTCCCCTTTCATTTATTTGTTATTACAGCATTACACAAAGGGCCATAATTTGAAATGTATTCAGTAGTGTGTTGTGTATAAATAGACATGCTGTTGCCAGATTGTTGACACAACAGGTAGCCATCTACTGGGCATGGCAAAGGGTTGCCGACATTACAGACCAACACAAGAGCTACTGGCCAAATAAGGTCAGGGTTTGAGCGTTTTATACGACTTATATACAGCCGTATTTCGGTGTAGCTAGATGGTTTTTGTTTCAAGAACCATATTATTACGTTTTTTTTCGAATGCTGCGAGGTAGATGCGTGAAGCTGGTACTACCGATCTGACTGGGTCATTAATGCAATTAAGGTAATCAGCCATCGAGAGGATGAAACCTGACATGTGTTAAAGGTTGAACACCACATGTCGTTGAATGCAACTTCCATTTCTTATATATTTCTATGGCATATGTGTATTTATTTGTATTTTGATACTAATGTATATAACAACAGAAGGGTAGACTCTGACAAGGTTAGAATATTAACCCAGTATGTACATATATTATACATGAAAGATGACATCTTTCATGAATTTGCCGGGGGAGCGTGTCAGAGTCCAGAAAGGGTACAGTGATGCAGTGACATCGTTACGCCCGCCAGGCGACTTAGCTCCCAGCAGGGATGCAGCAACTTCGTTACGCCGCCAGGCGAGTGGTAGTTACCGGCCTGCAAGATTGCTGGCTGACGAGCGACCAGCGGTCAGGCCAGGACGACGCTAAGCGCACGCATGCCTCGTGAAGCCACCTGAGGTGGGAGGCACGTGGCGAACTAGCGAGAGACAGCTCTGGGACACGGACTTGGACGGACGCATGATGAGAGAAAGGCGTTGTGTGGCTTTCTGTGCTGAAAGTCGAGTGTCTGGACATCTTGAATGTTAGACTTGTGAGCTGTATTGTGAATGTAAGTGTATTGAAGTATTAAGTATATATTGTTGTGATCATCGTAATGTATTTGATCCGTGAATAAATCCATTGAACGGTGTGTCGTTGAGTCTTACGTCCAATCACGTTGTACTTGTACTGTCTCACATGTGTTAGGTTAGCGAGCCAAGTTTAAGACCCTGAAATTGGGATTTAAACATATATGCCAGATTTGGAGGCTGTGACAGCTCTGCCACTTATTTCTATGCAACAGTGGGATCCGTCTTCAAGTTCTTGTTCCTCATTGGCACTTTTTTGTTTGTTTGTTTGTTTGTTTTTTTTGCATATCCTTTACAGGACATCACTGTCAACATCAGCATCTTTCAGCTGTATGTTGATTTCTTGGCAAGATTACGCTCAGTAGTTTGCCATTGCTTTCTGAGCGGCCGGCTCACATACCGCATAAGTTACTGATGCGATTCGAACCACTGCTGATTCTCACCGTCATCACGTTACCTACGAGAGTATACGAGATTACAGAGAAAAGTCATAACCTCTAAGCCACGAAGCCGGCCCATTTGCACTTAGACCATGTTAATGACCCCAATATAACCAGTAAGTAGTTTTAGCTTCTGGCATTCCCATACTGTCTGTGTTGGAAGTAAAATATGCTTTAAGGAAGTTAAACGTGGAATAGCCCTAGAGAATGTAGCATTTCATAAGATTAATATTCTCTGCAATTTATCTTTGTCAATTGAGTTTGAGAAAAGAGTTCTTAAGAGCTATATAAAGACATTCCTGATATATGGAATAGAATCATGGATAATGTTCAGACAAGTGAGGAACTACGTGGAGGATGCAGGAATGTGGTTTTACAGAAGAATGATGAGAAACACTGTGGGCCGATAGAAAGAGCAATGAAGGTATCCTGAAAGAAGTTAACTCACAAAGAGAACTGTTTACTCGAATTAGAAGAAGACAGTACACATATTTGGGCATGTCATGACAGGAGGAAAGCTGGAGTTTGTGGGAAGACTGAAGGAAAGTGAGGTAGGCGAAGACCAAGAGAGAAGATGCTGTGCAGTTTGGCATCATATTATGGAGGAACGTCGGTATCAGAAGGTAATAGAAATGATTGAAGGCACAAGAGACAGAAGGCTGCGGACAGACATACTCACCACGCGGCATGGGCTATAAGAAGAAGACATTTTGTTTATATTCATTACTGGAAATAGAACTGGATTTGAAGAGTTAAATCAATTGGGTAACCTTTTGAGGCCATCAAGTTAGTCATAATACACACACTTCTATTGTTTGGCTTTCGTAGAAGTAGAAGAAAAAAATAGAGACTAGAGGACGCACTAGACACAAACATTGAGAGCTGTAGTTACCGACCGGGATTCCAACTTCGCACGGCTAAATGACGACAGTGCCTTGCTGTAGGATTAAGTGTACGTCTACGCTTGACCAACTAGAATTCCGGTCAGTAACTATAGCTTTCCATTTTTATACTGGTTAGTATGTTCTCTAATCCCCATTTCTTTCTCCCTATTCTATGAGCGCCAAACATCTGATATGTGCTCATTTATGAACTGACTCGAGACGTTAACTTCCCATCCCATGGCTCTGCGCGCACACACACACACACAGAGACACACACACACACATACACACACACGCACACACACACGCGCAAGCACGCACACACACACACACAATGATCCAACGAACACATCTGGTAACCATGATATCGTTAATACTTCAGCCTGTTGTGTCCCGTTCGAAGGCAACCATGACATCGTTAATTTTTCAGTCTGTTGTGTCTCGTCGTGGGCAACCACGATATCGTTAATATTTCAGTCTGCTGTGTCCCGTTCGTATGTAACGATGATATCGTTAATATTTCACTCAGTTATGTCCCGTTCGCAATCGATAAGATGACCAGGTCTCGCCATGAGAGTTGATAATAAGCATTCTTTTTCATACGGTCAGGATGATCTTCTGTCCACTTTGCCCAGAAAAAAGCTTTTATAGAAGGTTGCGCCGTTCCAGAAGGTGTTCTTAAATCAATTTGTTGGAGAGATGCAACCAGCAATGCAAATCGATCTGTTTTATCATTGTCAGGAATGTTACAGTGGACAAACTATACGGGTTTGTTGCTGGCGATTTTCTGAGATCATTTAAAAAACACGAGAAATAAATTCGCCGATATTGATTGGCATTTATATACGTTAGGAAAAGAAGAAGAGATAAGAGGAAATGCATTCACCTTGTGCCATGCCGATAAGCGTGGGCGGTCATGTTTCGCCATCTCGCTCGATCATCAGAGTCGTGGATCAGCTCGATGTTGTCTTGACCATACCACGTGGCCAAGCCATCCAGGTATTTACTTCTCTGCCTTCCCCTTGTTCTCTCCCTCTCGATCTCTCAAGTTGTTACCAAGTTCTCCAATTTATTTCTTCTCATAAGGCGAACAAAATAATTGTGAATGAGGACATACTAAATAATGTAACAGCTTGATAGCTATAGAAACTCTAGGTTTCGATCCTGTCGTATATAATAACATCACTGCTTCGATTTAAGAATACCTGCACTTCGATACACCGACAAGGAAACATCTTTAAAGAGGTGTCATTATTTCTTTTCTTCAAATTCACTGCTGTTATAGCAATATCTACACATTCATTATTCTAGTAATGGATACCCATTTATTTTTCTAGCAATGTCTACACATTCATTATTTTATCGATGTCTACACATTCATTATTTTATCGATGTCTACACATTCATTATTTTATCGATGTCTACACATTCATTATTTTATCGATGTCTACACATTCATTATTTTATCGATGTCTACACATTCATTATTTTATCGATGTCTACACATTCATTATTTTATCGATGTCTACACATTCATTATCTTAGTGATGTCTACACATTCATTATTTTATCGATGTCTACACATTCATTATTTTATCGATGTCTACACATTCATTATTTTATCGATGTCTACACATTCATTATTTCATCGATGTCTACACATTCATTATTTCATCGATGTCTACACATTCATTATTTTATCGACGTCTACACATTCATTATTTTATCGATGTCTACACATTCATTATTTTATCGATGTCTACACAATCATTATTTTATTGATACCTACACATTCATTATTTTATCGATGTCTACACATTCATTATTTTATCGATGTCTACACATTCATTATTCTAGCTATGTCTACACATTTATTATTCTAGCAATTTCCTAAAAATCGTCTTTAAACCAGTTAATTTTAGGAGCATATTGCAGGTCAAGGTTGATTAGAAATGTGAAATGGAATGAGAAGATATGATTGATTAGAAATGCGAAATGGAATGATAAAATTCCACGTGTCGATACACAAACTAACTGACGTGACTAGTAGAACTATTGGAATGTAAAGATTCCATTACTATTCTTTCGGGGTACACATTTAAATATACGATGATATGTGAGCGCCTGTGTCTTGCCAGTGCTCAAAAGGAATGCGAAGAATATGCTGTTCGTCTTCTTCCGCCGCCGCCTCCTCTTCCTCTTCGCACTATTTTCCCTCATCCTGTGCAATCTTTCATGCACGTCGTAAGAGGCGACTAAGAAGGGTTGACATGACACTGACTACCTCATTTCGTAAAGGACTTTGGTTGCACAATGTAACTAATCATAACTAGTCTACAAAGACCACAAACAATATGCTGCACGATTTATCGCCTGACATATTTATTTGCATCTCGCCAGGTGCATACTGTAGAGTTAATACGCTACGAAGTAAAAAAAAAAATGAATAATACTTCAGCCAAAACAATTACAATACATATCCACAGGTATTGTTTGAATGTAGAACATATGTTATCACCCATGATAATTCAAATTTAGAACGAATTCTTTCTGTTTACTCAAAACCGGCTGCAATCGCCTGAATGCTAAAGCCTCACAAAATTTGAGAAATTGTTTATTATTGGTCGAATACAACACACGAAACGCTTTTTATTTGTTCAGTTCAGTTCAGTCGCGGTTCCAACATCACAGTAACGGGTCGTCCCCATTATGCTCCGTTCCTGTGGCAGTGACTATATCTTAAATGTTCCTTACTGCCCTATGTGAAAAGTGGAAAAGACAGGAGTCTCGACAAACAACATCCCGCTCAAGCACACTGTGCAAAATGCCGCCACCAGAATGGCACCACAAAATTCCTCCACGAAACATTCATCCTTGATGGAAGTGACAGTCACTTTCCCAATCAGATGTTCACCTACAAAGGTTCGATGTTTCTAGATGTTGTTGTTCCGTTTCTAGGTGTTTTCTAGCCAGCCATGCCATTTTATCTCCGAAATGCAGTTCACGCAACAAAACCTCGGACAGATGTTTAACAACCTTTCACTGTACATAATGCCGCCGCCAGAATGCCAACACGATGTCCTCTACGAAACATGCAGTTCATCCTTGATGGAAGCGGCAGTCACTAGCCCAACCAGATGTTAACCTACAAAGTCTCGATATTTCTAGATGTTATTGTTCCGATTCTAGACGTTTTCTAGTCAGTCACGCCATTTTTTCTCCGAAATGTAGTTCACGTAACAAAACAACCTCGAACAGATATAAAAACACATTTCACAGTACATAATGCCGTTGCCAGAATGCCAACACAAAAGTCCTCTACGAAAATACAGTTCATAATCGATGGAAATGGCAGTCATTAGAAAACAAGGCAAAAACCGGTCACTTCTGCGTCACAACCAGCCACCATGCATTCAGATATTTCTAGATGTTGTTCCGTTTCTATATGTTTTCTAGCCAGCTACGCCATTTTCCGAGTATGCAGTTCACATCACAACACCTCGGATAGATGTAAAAAAAATAATAAATGTCACTATACATAATGCCGTCTCCAGAATGCCAAAACGACAGTCCTCCACGAAACACAGTTCATCGTCAAAGGAAGCGGCAATCAACCAGAAGACCAGCAGCCACACATTTCTGCACACAAACCGGTCAATTCTGGGACATAGCCAGCCGCTATTGCTCTGAACATGCACTTCACGCTCCACAAACTAGGTCAGATTTAAAAGCATTTCACACGAAATTCACAGCTCACAGCGTCGCGCCACGCACACAATTCAGTAGCAGGGCGACGGAACCATAAACTACCAGTCCAACATGAGGAAAATGC
>JACEFZ010018299.1:30000-147500 GCA_014155875.1 Cepaea nemoralis | reverse complement strand
TGGAATGTGCGGGTGGAAATAGAGGTGGAGGAGGGGAGAATAGCCGGGTAGGTCTTCCTGGCGACAGCGGTACAGGTGGCACGCGCCAGGTCTCCTGATGTCCTGAAATTCCCCTGTTCGTGTTTGAGCTGGGAAGTTTCATTTCCTAACAAAGAGAATGACAACCCGTTCTCTCTTGGTGAGACCACACTTTAGTAGGCGGAATCATAGACCTCTTTGGAAAACAATGTAGTCAAACATGGGGGAACAGACAGAGATATGAAAATAAGAATACAAAAGGCGAGAAGAGTTTTCATAGCACAAAGAGTCAAAAGAAGTTACACTGGGCGCAAAATGTATCATTTCAACCTCCAATATCAACTCGGTACTACTGTGTGAGTCAGAAACACGAAGAAGAACTAAAAGAATTATTAATAACCTATAAACATTAATTAATTAATGTGTCTGCGCGCAGAATAATGGGAATAGAACGGTATGTGACAATCACCAAGGTAGAGCTCATGGGGGGCGGGGGGGGGGGGACTAAACAAGTTCCAGTGAACCAGGAGGTGAGGAAAAGACGCTGGCATTAGATAGGACACACTGAGAAAACCTGCAGACAAAATAAATAGACACCCTCTTGTCTGGAACCCACAAGATAGGACACACACTGAGAAAACCTGAAGACAAAATAACTAGACATTCTCTTGTCTGGAACCCACAAGATAGGACACACACTGAGAAAACCTAAAGACAAAATAACTAGACATTCTCTTGTCTGGAACCCACAAGATAGGACACACACTGAGAAAACCTGAAGACAAAATAACTAGACATTCTCTTGTCTGGAACCCACAAGATAGGACACACACTGAGAAAACCTGAAGACAAAATAACTAGACATTCTCTTGTCTGGAACCCACAAGATAGGACACACACTGAGAAAACCTGAAGACAAAATAACTAGACACTCTCTTGTCTGGAACCCACAAGATAGGACACACACTGTGAAAACCTGAAGACAAAATAACTAGACATTCTCTTGTCTGGATCCCACAAGATAGGACACACACTGAGAAAACCTGAAGACAAAATAACTAGACACTCTCTTGTCTGGAACCCACAAGATAGGACACACTGAGAAAACCTGAGGACAAAATAACTAGACACTCTCATGTCTGGAATCCACAAGGCAAACAAAATAGCGGGATATCTAAAAACTATCGGATGAGAAACTTACAGAAGGCGATGAACAATACTGGGAGAACATGCAGGCAGCTGCAAGAGATAGGAAAAAGTAGAACCGCTGGGTGTGGTTTGGTTGAGGGAATATGCCCAGACAGGGAATAGAGGGCAGAAGACGAAGAAGAACTAAGCATGTAAAGACGAAATAAGCAATGGCTGCTCCTGTTAGTGGTGGATTGAGGAAGAACTAATTATTTGTATATGCCATGGTGAAGCCAAACAAATTACCCCTTTCAGTCGCAGTCTAGTGTTACTTTAACTCTTCTCATAGCAGGCAATCCTTTATTAAATTGTATTTATTTAAAGCAATTGTTAGTTGTACATTAAATCTTCAAAAAGCAGGCAATCCTTCCTTAGATTATTTTTATTTCAAGGAATTGTTATTTTACTTTAACTCTTCTAATAGTAGGCAATCCTTTCTTAGATTCTGTTATTTCAGGCAATTGATACCTTAACTTTTCCCGCGGGGTAACCATTACTTTAGCTTGCGCGATGGCATAGTTGATAGAGCGTTGCGCTCATAATACAATGACCGCGGTCGAATAGGTTTCAACGCCGACGTTCGTCGTCTCGCTAAGTGAGGGGAAGCCTGATAACCTTTTTCTCCGTGCACTGACCCTTACATAATTTAATGATCCTATCACACCACAGTCCCACAACAGCTTCCCGGTTCTGGGTTACACAAATTAGTCATTTAAACTCTTTTAAAAACTAATTTCCAAGTAAATAGTCATCATCACCAACTTCCAATTTTGCCGTCAAGCGTCGTGGGGAGGAATAATTGGCGCTCCAGTGCCCGATGGGTGGCATTGGATAGTGTCATTCCGTGTGATTGTACAATGTCTTTGATGTCGTCAATCAATTTTCTTCTCGGGCGTCCTCTTGCTCTCGTCGCAGATGATCTTTGATGTAGCGCCAGTGATGGTAGTTGATGGAGTTGCATTCTAACGAGATCACTAAACCACTATATCTTCTGTCTTTCAATAAATGTTGCACAAGGTGTTGGTCCCACTGTCTGTCTGATAACAACAGTTCTTACTCGGTCTCGGATTGTTAAGTTGGCACGTCTCCTGAGACATTTCATCTCACTGGTGTAGTGCAAATGGGTACCTGGAAATATCTTGGTAGGTACAGATGGCCGGTGTATCACTGACTACATCAGCCACCCAGTGCCGTTTGGTCAATTAAATTATTTGTGTAGCATCATATATCCAATGATATTACAGCGTGTGAAAGGGACCTCTAGATTCTCTTACAACAAGTTGGCTTTAGAAGAAATAAAGGTACCCGTGACAACCCGTTTCATATGGGGATTGACTTCTCGTCCTTGTCTTCAGACCATAAATCACAAGTACCTCTGAAGTCGGAGTGGATTCGCCTGATAGCGAGGGACGCGTGATAGGGAAAGCTAATCCACGCGCAAAATCAGTTCAGTGCATTCCCCAGTAATGGCAACTACTAGAGGTATAGGGTGTGTTTTTAATGACTGTGCAGTGTTGGAAAATATTGCCGGTCCAAGTTTTGTATTCACCTTCTGTAAAGTTCATGCAACATAATAGGTAAATACAAAACTGGGACCGGCAATATGTTCAAACACTGCCCAGTCATTGAAAAATACACCCTGTAGCATCACATGTGTGCACTACCATTGAGTTTAAAGCGGGCGAACGCCAAAAAAATCTAAAAAATAAGAATTTGATAAATGTTGCATGTCCTTTGCAGGACGTTGTAATCAGCCCCAACCTTGGGTTGAGTTTCTAGGCAACTTTAGATTCAGTAGTTTGCCATTGTTTTCTGAACGAAACGTCAGTGCTGTCCGACTGATCCTTGTAAGGGTTGAACACTCTACTTCTTCGTCAACGTACCGGAAGTTTAAGCTCAAGCGCATTAAGCCATGCGGTCATGCTGACCTCTAATAGGAGGATAATTATTGCGTAACAACAACAACAACAACAACAAAAACAACAACAACAACAAAAACAATAACAACAACAACAGAAGCAACAACCACAACAACAACACCAGCAGCAGCAATAACGGTAACAAGAACAACAAAAACAACAGCAGCAGCAGCAGAAACAACAACAGCAGCAGCAGCAGCAACAACAACAACAACAACAACACCAACAACAACAACAGAATATAATGTAGACCTATACTCTGTGATTGTGTGATTTGGCTGAGGATATATGCCTTTAGCCGGTCTCCCTGGTCTAGAGGTTACACGACTTTCTCCGTAATCCCGTATACTATCGTAGGTAACGTGAAGTGCGCAAGAATTGGTAGCGGTTCTCTCCGCGTCGGTAACTTACGAGGTATGTGAGCCGTTCGCTCAGAAAGCAATGGCAAACTACTGAGCGTAATCTTGCCAAGAAATAAACAATCAGCTGAAAGATGCTGATGTTGTAAAGGATATACGAACAAAAAAAAAATGCCTTTATGTGAGATGAAAGGCAGTGAAAGAGAATTGTTTCACAAAGTGAGTCTGCTTGTGTATTCATCAAGTGTTGCAAGAAGAAATCAACTTTCAAATCCAAGTTAATGCCGGCGTCGGGGTTGAAGTGCCTACCCCGCCATTAGCGCACCGGAAGCTTAAGAGCGAGTGCTCTTATTATTTCGCCCACTTCGGTGTGTAATGGCAAACTACTGCACGTAAACTCGCCTAGAAAATAAACTAGTTTGTCTCAAGACGTGTAAATAGTAAATAGAACATTTACTTTCTCCCAAATATCCCCCGAGATGTGTAAACGAAACATTTACTTTCTCCGTAGGGTCAGTGTCCCCCAAGACATTGTAAACAGCAGTTACATTACTTACTTTACGTTCTTATATATTACCGAGATTGCTATACGGAAATGTTTGCTGTGATGTAAACTGCAAATGGCAAATCAGAAGACGAGATCGAAAATAGATGTAATAAGGCAAACTAACTCATAGGACAAATGGCAACAACATTAAAGGACAAACATGTATAAGTAGACATTAAAAAGCACCCTACAACACAACCTTCCTACCAACTCTATGCTACCAATGCAAAACCTGGACAATGACAGAAATGGGGCAAATAAAAATTATAACGGAAATTAGATTCACGAGAAAAATACTCAATATTTTAAGAAGAGGGAAAATCAGAAAAGAAGAAATCAGGACTAAAGTGGAGGTTGTAGCAGAGCTTGATTTCATTAGAAAACAGTAACTTAAATGGTTCGGTCATATATCTCGGCTACCAACTGACAGTATACCACAACAAGCAACGATGTACAGACTAAATGGCACCAGAAGAAGTGGCCGACCATGTAAACAAATGGAATCTTCATATAGTAGACACCTTGCAGTCTTGACAGACCAAAGTATGGGAGTGGAATGTGGCCAATATTCCATCACAATGTCTGGGCAGAGCTTCAGAGATCATGTGATGCCCAAACGACATGATCCCTCCCTCGGCCTAGTCTTGTGTATTCCAGAGGAATGGGTAACCAATACGTCTGGCACAAGGTAGGCTGAATCTTCATATATGAAGCCTATAAATGGCTTTCTCACACTGTTCATGCTTCACCTCGACACCGCAAGGTACAAGAGGAACAAGATGAGGTGATGATGTAAACTGTCAGAGCCTCACACATACAATGTTCCTTACATATACGGTTTGGAACCAAGCTTCCCCTCAGGCAGTCATATCCATGTCCCAATTTACAGGAACGTCGTGTTATCTGGTTTACAATTTGATGGATCGATTGCTGCCATGACCTGGCCTGAAATGGCTCATTTTAGCCACGCCAGTGCTCAGTCCTACCCCGTGCCTTGCTGTATTGCTTCTGTACTTTCCCGCGTCTCGAGAAATCAAATTGAATTTTAAGTTTGAATATTAACTCTTAAATGACTTGAGGATATGTCAATGTCCGCTGGGCAATTTTTCGTTCTCTTTAGTTTCATCAAGCGTCGAAGATTGAGGTTAACGATGGTTATTTCCAAACGTTATTTAAATACTTTATAGATGTTAAATCTTGGCTTTGTAACTTAGGTGTCATAGAATAATTCTTAGAATTTCGTGGGACAAGACGAAACACATACTAACATTACATATGAAACAAAGAAATGGCTCATAAATAGGATTCTGTCTCTGAAATTAAATTACGTTGGCTATGTAATACTTCGTTAGAGTAGTGTGACCAGTAGTAGTAGTAGTAGTAGTAGTAGTAGTAGTAGTAGTAGTAGTAGTAGTAGTAGTAGTAGTAATAGTAGAGTAGTAGTAGTAGTAGTAGTAGTAGTAGTAGTAGTAGTAGTAGTAGTAGTAGTAGTAGTTGTAGTAGTAGTAGTAGTAGTAGTAGTAGTAGTAGTAGTAGTAGTAGTAGTAGTAGTAGTAGTAGTAGTAGTAGTAGTAGTTATAGCTTCATATAGTAACGTATTAAATTGTACGTGACTATAAACATTGACTCGTATTGACGTCACAAAAATTGATACTTAGGTGTATATCTTTGATAATACTCTTTATTGTGTTAGATTGTGGGTGAGGGGGTCTTCACCGCTCATCCTTACTGATCTGTATACGTATTTTTTGTGTTTATATTGACAGAGATATTACTGTTTCTCTGTATTTTAGAGTGTGTAATGTTATACGGGACGTAAGTTGTATTAATTTTGTGTTTTAAAAATTTATGATTACGCATTGTTAAAATGTCTAATAAGAACGAACACTGGCTCAGTAATAATGGGCTCAGAATCGGGCATTTAAACATCTGCCATCTATTAGGGCAGCTGCCCGAACTATCACTTATACTTAATCAAAATTCTCACATGTTGGGCGTCAGCGAATGTCGATTACATGGTAACATCTCAGATGATGACATCGCTATCAGAGGTTTTAAAACCATTAGGGGAGATCCCTATCAGAAACAAGAGACGGGTATTGCAGTTTATATTTCTAACTCGTTTAACGCCCGCCGCAGGCTAGATTTTGAAACCTGTGAGATTGAGTGTATATGGCTTGAGGTTAATCTTCAAAATCGCATACCCCTAGTAGTTGGCTATCTCTATCGAAACCCCAGTGCAGGAAATATCTGGTATGAAATATTCAACACTATGACGGATGTGGTATTTAGTAATGCGAGAGAAATATTAATGTTAGGTGACTTCAACGCTGACAGTAACTTCCAACAGTTAGTCAAACAAGCCACTAGAATAATAAAAATCATCTGCAACACTTATAGATCATATCTATACAACGTGTGCTGACAACATAACAGAATGTACTGTACCTATTAATGCAATGAGCGATCACTACCCAGTATGTTTCACGTGGTCGAAAAGAGGTACCAAAACTCAGAAATACAAACATATAAGTATAAAATATAGAATTTATAAAAACTTCAATCAAGATTTCTTTTTACAAGACTTGCTCAACTCATCTCTGGACTATGTTCACCAGCTTCCTGACCCAGACGATGCTCTGGACTACTGATTGAAGACCTTTCTAAGTATATTTGATAAGCATGATCCATGAAGTCCGTGTTAAACATCACAATAAGCCCCCGTGGATCACACAGGAGGTAGCTGAACTTATGAGAGACCGGGACAGGGCACATAAAAATAGAGATCTAACTATGTACCGTAGTCTGAGAAACAAAGTTGAATAGGTTATTCGAAAGGAAAAGAAAAACTATATTAAAAACTTAATAATGGATAAAACCAACACTAAAATATATGGAAAGCAATTAATACCTTGACAAACAAACACAAATCATCACAACCACTACCATCAAATCAGGTTACATGTGATCAATTCAGTAGATTCTTTCAGCCCGACATAAACCAACTGAAGGCAGCAATATCTGATGCGCCCCATGACATATCTTTATTATCATCATTCTGTGAGAACAAATGCTATGGTGACATTCCCTCCAACATACCGCTAATGACGACCACTGAAGTATTTACTCATCTCAGTAACCTAAATCACAATAACTTATCAGGACTAGATGGAATCAGTAATCGAATCCTTCGCTACGCTGCACCGGCGATCTGCGAGTCACTAACTTTTATATATAATCAATGTCTCACCAAAGGTCACTTCCCATCAGCCTTTAAAATCGCTAAAGTGTATCCTCATTTAAAAGCAGGTTCATTAGACGATCGTCTCATGAGTAATTATAGGCCAATTTTAATATTATCCTCACTATTCAAACCGCTAGAAAAGCACATACACAAAACAACACTAGAGCACTTAGTTCGCCACAAACTAATAGTTGACAGTCAGTCGGGATTTCGGCCAAAATATTCTTGTCATACGGCCCTAACAAACATGATAGAAAACTGGCATCAAAATATTAACGACAATACTCTATGTGGAACGATGTTTATAGACTTTAGAAAAGCATTCGATCATATTATTCTAATTAAAAAACTAGAAATAATGAAAGTAAGCTTTAATATATATTATCTCTCCACCGTCTTCTTGGTCTACCTCGGGGTCTACGGTCATTTATTTCCTGAGTGTAAACGAGTTTTGTTTCCCTATTATCTTCCATTCTTTGTATATGCTATATACAGACCTACAAGCACTTGGAATCAACGACTGGCAAGAGAAGGTCAACCAGAGAGACGAATGGAGACTGATTGTATCTGCAGCAAATAACCTCAATGGCTCGGAACGCTGAAGAAGAAGAAGTAGAAGAAGAAGAAGAAGAAGAAGAAGAAGAAGAAGAAGAAGAAGAAGAAGAAGAAGAAGAAGAAGAAGAAGAAGAAGAAGCTTTAATATAGTGACATTAATAAACTAATTTTTATGAGACAGAAAACAAGTAGTATCACACAATAAATCTCTATCTCAAGCCATTACCATTAATATTGGAGTACCTCAGGGGTCTATACTTGCCCCTCTGTTATTTGCCATTTATATAAATGATCTTCCCTTATATCTGTCATCGTCCTGCGATCTATTTGCAGACGACTGCACAGTATATAAAACTCTATCAATCGTAATGTGCTAGAATTATCCTTGCAACAGGAAATAAATAATGTAGTTAACTGGAGTCATGTAAACCGCATGCAAATTAAATTTCTAAAACTAAATCTATGTTAATAGGAACCAGGCAAAGATTTCACACTCTAAACTCGCAGAGAACTCTTCAGCTGCACATTGGTAGCACGCCTATAGAAAGTGTAACCGAGCACAAGACACTGGGTCTTATCATAGATCAAAATCTATCCTTTAAGTCCCATTAAAGAAATAGCCAAAACAGTATACCAACTTGCCAAAATTAAAAATTTCCTCGACGAAAACACAAGGAAGATATTCTTTACTTCCCACATATAAACACATAATGATTATTGCTCCACAATCTGGGATGGATGCTCCAAATCAATAACAAAACGCCTGTATTCACTCCAGAAAAGCGCAGTGCGTTTAATCAATGATGATAAGCTTACAGACAATTCTAACCTACATGAACGTCTTCAGTTACTGCCTCTCCACAAGCGCCTACTTTTTAATAAGGCTAAACTAATTCACAAAATCCAATTTCAAAATGCTCCAAGCTACTTTTGGCCATTGTTTAAATATAACGCAATATATAGCGAACGACTAAATATACTTCATGTCCCTAAACCTAGGATAGACTTATATAAAACAAGCTTGGCATACTCTGCCACTCAGTTGTGGAACAATCTTCCACAAGAAATCAAAGACACCACCAATCATTATACATACAGTCGCAACCTGTTTGAACACTACCTCAGTACAGACTACATGCCCCCATTAAAAAAAAAAAAAAAAAACCAACAACAACAAAGACAATAATAATGGTAAATTATCTCGAACGACATCTAGCCAAAAAAAACAAAAACGTTCCCATATGTATGGCACGTTACGCCTTCCTTAGGTATTTATAATGCCCATGTTAAACATTGCCTCATTTAGTCATGTATTATTGATTATTTTTCATGCATTTTAATGCTCATTGTTCTTTTGTTGTCAAAGAGTTTCTTCATAAGAGATGTTGAATGAAAGAATGTATGAGAGGAAATAGAACAGAAAGGCAAAATGTCAGACGGACCTGCAGTTGTAACAGCAGCAGTATTAGTGGTAGTAGTATCAGCAGTAGTAGAAGCAGCAGCAGCAGTAGCATTTGTTGTAAATCAGCAGTAAACAAACAAGTTAACGGAGAAAAGGTCTTGAAAATATCGATTTGACAAAGTGAACAAGTACATTCTGAGATATCGTCTCACTCCGTCCCCCACCCCTCCCCCTCACACACACACACACACACATACAGAGCATGCCCGCATACACAAAAACACAGATAAGACACACGCGCACACACACGCACACACACATTCTCTCTCACACACTCAAACAGTCTCTCTCTCTCTCTCTCTCTCTCTCTCTCTCTCTCTCTCTCTCTCTCTCTCTCACACAGACACACACACACACACTCACACACTCACTCACAGCGTAAGAACTTTAAGAATCCGAAATCTTTCGACTCATTTGTTCCGGCATTAGAACCACTCCATACGGCTTTCGGTTGAGCCAGGGTTAAACAGAGTGGAAGGAAATACTGGGGATAACAGTATGTCTTACCCCAAGAACTAACAGCAGCGGTATATGACCCTCTGGCGTTTTCCAAGCTTTTTTTTGTTTTAATCTCTCTCTCTCTGTCTGTCTCTCTCTCTCTCTCTTTCTCTCTCTCTCTCTCTCTCTCTCTCTCTGCTTATGTGTCTCTTGTCACACACTCTCTCTCTTTCACTGTATGTCTCTTTCTCAATGACCTTCTCTCTATCTCTGTCTCTATCTGTCTCTCTTTCTCTCCCTGTCTGTGTCTCTGTCTGCCTGTCTCTGTCACTCTCTGTCTCTCGCGCTGTGTGTATGTGTTATTTGACCACCCATCGCCACATGTTCAACCTCCTGCCTCGCGCCTCGAAGGTCGTGTGTTCCTTTCCGAGCTCCGTCACGAGTGCAGTTTTCTAGGAGACACACGGCGGAAAAGGAGAGGGGGGGGGGGGGGGGGGGGGAGGGGTTGCTGTAGCTACGGATGTCGTGCTCTGTGTGTCGCTCTCGGCAGAGGGCTGTGCGGACAGAGACGGAGCCAAAAGGAATAACAGCACTGCAAGAAAGTGGATCCTCTTGGCTCTAAAACCTTTTTGTATCTTTCTTGTTCTCATCGATGTGAACCTCTGACGTTCTGAGATGTGCGGTTTTAATGTTCTGGTATATACGAGGGGGTTTCAAATGAAACATTATAAGTGTGATAGAAATTACAATAACCATGCCATTGTCTTGTAACCTGTCAATATTGTTGCTAAGTTTTGTCAAGAGTGTTAAGCACGTGACATCACGTGCAGATGAACACGGTGATGTCATAAGGACAGTTTAAAGATGGCCGCCCACTTTTGACATGCACCAAAGAGGAGCAGTGTTCTGTTATCAGTTTTATTTTTAAATCAGTGAAGGGGTGAAACCTATAGATATTTATCGGCGAATGAAGGTTCAGGATGGTTATGCAAGCCTGTCAGTCTAGCAAGTATATAAGTGGAGTTGGAAGTATCAAAACGGACTTCAGTGACAGACTGTTCACGACCAGGTTAGGGACACGGAGGAGAACTTTTTTCAACAGGAATCCAATCATTTTATCGGCGCGGAGGACTTGCATTGAACCCAGTCGTGATTACATCAAAAAATGATACATTTGTTCTTTACTTTAACAGAATATATTTACACCCTTCTCCCCCCCCAAAAAAAAAACACAAAAAACAAACAAACAAACAATCAAACAAACAAACAAAACACATACATTCAAGGTTTTCATTTAAATAGCCTTCGAATGAATCTATTGTTCTAATATGTGTGTTTTCAACGTTCTGGTATACATGAATCTAGTTTGTTCTGAATAACGTTCTGGTACATATGAATCTGCCGGTCTCTCTGGCTGAGGGGTTACACCACTTTCTCTGTAATCCCGTTTATCACGCAGAGTCTCGTAGCGGGGCGAGAGCTGAGGCGGTTCAACCCCCGCTAGTGACTTTCGGGATACTGAGCCGGCCGCTCAGAAAGCAATGGCAAACTACTGAGCGTAATCTTGCCAAGAGATCAACAGACAGCTGAAAGATGCTGCTGTTGACAGCGATGTCCTATAAAGGATATGCGAATTTAAAAAAAAATTAAAAAAAAAAAATATATGAATCTATTTTGTTCTGAGATGTGTGTTTTTAACGTTCTGGTGTATATGAATCTAGTTTGTTCTAAGATGTGTGTTTTAACGTTCTGGTATACATGAATCTATTTTGTTCTAAGATGTGTGTTTTTAACGTTCTGGTGTATATGAATCTAGTTTGTTCTAAGATGTGTGTTTTTAACGTTCTGGTATACATGAATCTATTTTGTTCTAAGATGTGTGTTTTTAACGTTCTGGTATACATGAATCTATTTTGTTCTAAGATGTGTGTTTTTAACGTTCTGGTATACATGAATCTATTTTGTTCTAAGATGTGTGTTTTTAACGTTCTGGTGTATATGAATCTAGTTTGTTCTAAGATGTGTGTTTTTAACGTTCTGGTATACATGAATCTATTTTGTTCTAAGATGTGTGTTTTTAACGTTCTGGTGTATATGAATCTAGTTTGTTCTAAGATGTGTGTTTTTAACGTTCTGGTATACATGAATCTATTTTGTTCTAAGATGTGTGTTTTTAACGTTCTGGTATACATGAATCTATTTTGTTCTAAGATGTGTGTTTTTAACGTTCTGGTATACATGAATCTATTTTGTTCTAAGATGTGTGTTTTTAACGTTCTGGTATACATGAATCTATTTTGTTCTAAGATGTGTGTTTTTAACGTTCTGGTATATATGAATCTATTTTGTTCCGAGATATGTGTTTTTAACGTTCTGGTATATATGAATCTATTATGTTCTGAGATGTGTGTTTTTAACGTTCTGGTATATATGAATCTATTTTGTTCTAAGATGTGTGTTTTTAACGTTCTGGTAGACATGAATCTATGACATTATGATTAAATTATATGTCAAACTGACAGATTTGTATATCTAACGTTCTGATATAATGATGAAACTGATATAATGATGTAGTTGGCATGATGTCACTTAGAAAACGTTGTTATCACACATTATTATCTCATACAATCATGTCCTTGATATACTGATATCACTAGAATACTGATGTCATTGATATAAGGATGCCACTGATATAATGATGGCGCAGATATAATGATGTCACCGATATAACGATGTCACTGATATACTGATATCACTGATATATTGATGTCACTGATAATATGGTGTCACTGATATAATGATGTCACTGGTATAATGATGTCACTAATATACTGATGTCACTGGTATAATGATGTCACTAATATACTGATGTCACTGATATACTGGTGTCACCGAATTAATGGTGCCATTGATATATTGATGTCGCTAATATAATGATGCCAATGAGACAACGATGTCCTGACATAATTACCTCACTTATATAACCACGTCATTGGTATACATATCTCAGGGATAAATCTGTCGGGCTGCTATACTGACATCACTGATATAATGTCACGTTTCCTGTAACCTCACCAATACTATGACGGCACCAGCATGGTGATGGCATTAATATGAGAAGTGGGTGGAGAATAAAGAAGAGAAAAACGACGATAACCATGAAGATAAGAAGAGAAATGTACACTAGAAAAATGCACATAAATAACAATCATTAAAATATTACAATGCATGTTTCCATCGCTTTTATTTTTCTTTCTCTTTAGCTCAGTGTAACAGCTCTATTTAGAATCGAATTCATATTCCCACTAGACAATAGGAAATCACCTCTCATTTAGAAGTGCTTCAGATATTCAGTTCCAATCTGGTTCCGGGCGGAAGTCGGCGAGCTGACATCGTATCAGTTACGGAATTGGTAATGGATAGTGTCTGTCTGTCCGTCTTTATGTCTGTTTGTCTCCGTGTTTGTCTGTTTGTCAGCTGGTCTGTCGATGTTTCTATGTCCTGTCTGTCTGTCTTTCCATCCATCCATTTTTGCATCAGTCCATCCATCACTAAACCATATACCTAATACGTATATGTCCATTTGTAAATCTGTCTGTATGTTTTTCTGTCTCTTTATCAGCTTGTTTATCCTGTATGACTGTGTTTCTCTGTCTGTCTGTCTCTTTGTCACTCTATCAATCCATCCATGTACCCAATTCACCCACCAACCTACCTACCCACTTACCTCCATGCCCGCCAGCTTGCCCAAGCGCCCGCCCGCCCGCCCGCCCGTCTGTCTGTTTGTGTGTTTGTTTCTTTGTCACTTTATCAATCCATCCATGTACCCAACCCACTAACCTACTTACCCACTTACCCGCCTGCCTGCCCGCCCACCCGCCAACCCGCTCGCCCGCACGAACACTTGTATAATTGTCTGTCTGTCTGTCTGTCTGTCTGTCTGACTGTCTGTCTGTCTGTCTGTCTGTCTGTCTGTTCACACCTTATCATCTTTGCCCATATGATATATGTCTACGTGTCTTATTATCATTTTAAAATATAACAAGCATACAGGTACACTGGCACTACACACACACACACACAACCACACACTGGCACTACACACACTGGCACCATACACACACACACTCACACTGACACCACACACACAGGGACACCACACACACAGACTGACACCACACACACACTGGCACTGTACACACAATGAAACAACACACACACACACTGAAACCACACAAATACTGACAACACACACAATGACACCACACACACTGACACCACACACACTGATACAATATATATATATATATATATATATATATATATATATATATATATATATATATATATATATATATATATATATATATATACGTGTCAGAGTCCGGAAAGGAGACAGAGATGCAGTGACATCGTTACGCCCGCCAGGCGACTTAGCTCCCAGAAGGGACGCCGTAACTTCGTTACGCCGCCAGGCGAATAGTGGTTACCGGCCTGCAAGACTGCTGGCTGACAAGCGACCAGTGGTCAAGCAAGGACGACGCTAAACGCACGCATGCCACGTGACGTCACCTGAGGTGAGAGGCGAGTTGCGAGTTAGCGGCAGACAGCTTGGGGACTTCGACTCGGACAGACGTGTGAAGAGAGAAAGGCGTTGTGTGGTATCTGTGCTGAAAGTCGAGTGTCTGGACATCTTGAGAGTGAGACGTTGTGAGCTGTATTGTGTAAGTGTATATTGAAACATCTAGTATATATCTTGTTGTGAACATCGTTCCGTATTTAATGTGAATAAATCCATCGAACGGTGTGTCGTTGAGTCTTACGTTAAATCACGTTGTATTTGTACTGTCTCACACTGTTAGGTGAGCGAGCCAAGTTTAAGACCCTGACATGTGTGGACGTGGGGGCTTTCGTCCGGCTTTGATATGAACGTGTTTTAGTGATTAACGATTTAAAACTAGAGTTTGTAAACGTGAAATTTTTGTCAAACTTTATAGTACATGTAATGTGATCGTGGAAGGCTCATTTTCATTATTAACTACATTGTTTAAACAGGTGTAAAACTATTTGTAAACGTACAATGCATACATATTGTTTGATTTTGTAACCGTGTCAAACATTTGTGATTTGTGAAACTTGTCACCGTTTTGACCTTGTCGACATTGTGATCTTGTCGCCATTTTGACCTTGTCGCCATCTTGTAAACTTGATGTCTATGTCCTTACTGAATGTTATCTTGATGTAAGTGATGTATCATCAATGTTGTAAAGTGTTAACATAAGTGTAGATTGTCTTTGTGAAGTGAGTTGTCGGAAGCAAAAAGTGTTTGGAAAGAAAGTAACTTGTTTTGGAAAAAAAAAATTGTTGACAGACAAACTTACCACCTACAACTACACTCAACGCCATACAAACCTAATCAATACTTAGTGACAAGCAGGCACACACCAACGAATAGACATTAATTTATTTCTCTCCAAAAATAAAGCAGGGTTTTCCGTACCATCCGAAACCTTGCCGTAGAGGTCATTCGTGGTTTTGAAGTAACGACCCTACAGTTCCTAGCTCGATTTCCAACCATTCTTCACCGCATCCAGGGCACTTGGGTATATTTTTTCTTTTCATATACTTTAACTATGCAATTTTAGGCACGCATCGTCAATAGAAATCAATTGTAAATTGTTCTTTACTAACCACTTATAACATATTTTGTGTGGCTGGTATTTCATTGACATTGTCCATCATGTCTTCATTATTTGAGTTCATTGATATGGGGATAAAATTACAGTTACATGGTGATGAATTAACACAGTGGAGTGAGCAGAAATACTCTGAATACCTACTAGTACAGGAGAAAGCTAATGAACGCGATGAAAGAGCAGCTGAAAGAGCAGCCAAGCAAATAGAGGCAGAGACCGCCTTAAAGCAAGCTGAAGTAGAAATGGCTGCCAAACAAGTAGAGGCAGACACAGCCTTAAAGCAAGCCAAATTAGAACTGGCTGCAAAGACAAAGCAAGCTGAGATAGATAGTGAGCTGAAGAAGGCAGAAATAGCAGCTCAGAGTAAGAGAGAAGAACTGGAGTTACAGTTGAAGATGAAACAACTTGACACTGAGACTGCCATTAACAAAGAGTCTAAGAAATCTGAAAGACTGGAGAAAGAAAACCAGTACAAGAAATATCAAGGTATTGTACGTAACTATACCTCGGGTGACTGCATCGCAGCCTTTACCCAAAATTTTGAAACTTTAATGGAACATTATCAAGTTCCACTGTCTGAATGGAATATTGTGTACATGAGGAGTTTGTCAGGGGAACCTCTTAAAGTAATTGAAACCATCCCCAAAGACCCCAGAAAAGATTACCATTATCTGAAATCTAAGATTATGGCATATTTTATGTTAGATGAGGCAGGTTACAGAGAACAATTCAGTAAGTTGAGCCCAAAACCGACTCAAACGTTCTCTGATTACCTCTGCTTAGTCCGAGATATATTCACCAAATGGACTTCAGCAGCCAAAATTGACAAAGATTATCAGAGATTAGAAGATCTAATCATTAGAGACAAAATTGTATCATCGATTCCTTCAGCATTTTCTAAATTTTTGTTAGAGAATGAATGCACTAGTGTGGATGAGATTGAAAGACGTGGTTCGGCGTACTACACAGCCAACAAACATTGCTTTGCCACTGAAGCTACTGACATTAACTTTGTAGCAGCGGCTAACTATGACAAACCCTATAGTAGGCAGAAACCTCATAGACCTACTTCTGAGAAGTTATACCATTGCAATTATTGTAAATATTCTCATCATCAGACTGAGATGTGTGATAAAAACCCTGGCTATCATACTTACCTATTAAACATGGTAAACAGACAAGATAAGGAGCGTAAATCCTTCAAAAGTTTGCGTAAATGTTTCCTCTGTAAGGCGTACGGACACTATCGGAAAGATTGTAAGGGCAGGCATATGACCAACAAAGCAAATGCCGCCTTGTTTGATAGTTCGGCGTCTGAAGAAGAAGAGCCAGAGAAACATCCTGTGAACTCAGCACAGGCTTTTGACATATTCAGCGCAAACAAATGCTCTGTTTGTAACACCTTTTATGAAGATGGTATTTTAACATGCGGTCATGCCATCCCTATTGCCAATGAAGAAACTAATTTGGTAGTAGATTCAAAAGGCAGAATAAACATCCATCACGGATATGTGAATGGCAAGTCTGCTACAGTCCTTCGTGATACAGGCAGTTCACTCATTGGTCTGAAAAGAACATTCATAATGCCTACAGACTATACAGGCAGGCACGTAACATGCAGAACATTCTCAGGCAATATTGAGAAATACCCATTAGCATGGGCATATATTGAAACACCTTTCCTCACTGGGAAAGTAAAGTGTGCTGTATTAACAAACCCAGTGTGTGATGTAATTATTGGAAATTTACCTGAGGTGAATGATAAACCTCATGACATAACATCTCTATGTATTGATGATAACATAACATCAACATCAAATGTCATCATTGAAAATGTCACACCACCTATTGATTGTATGGTAGCTAATGTAGCACTAAGTTCTCATGACACCATTGATACCATTGTTCCATCATCATCTGATATCATTGAATGTGTGAACGCAGTAACTAGAGCTACTGCTAGAGTGCAAGATGAAAGTAAGCAAACTGAGGCTATACAATCACTCAGCCCAGTAACACTACCTACAAACACTATGAAGGAAACATTTATAACAGCACAAAAAGCTGATCCTTCATTGTCAAAATACTTTAATCTGATCAGCCAAAAGCCAAAGGTAACCAAGAATGCAAAATGGCATTTTGCTGTGAAAAATGATATACTCACCAGGTATTACACCAAAGGTGACAACACAACAGAGCAAACTGTTTTGCCAACAAGTTATCGCAAAGAAGCCTTACATCTTGCCCACGATATACCTCTTGCAGGGCACATGGCATACGTTAAGACCAGATCTAGATTATTGACACAGTTTCATTGGCCCAAATTTTGCAATGACATTAAAGCATATTGCAGAAGTTGTGACACCTGCCAGAAACTGGTAAAAAAAGGTAAACACCCACAGGCAAAGTTACAAGTCACTGACTTAGCCAGTCGACCTTTTGAAAAACTATCGGTTGACATAGTGGGCCCTCTCAATCATACAACAACTAGAGGGAATAAATTTATTCTAACTGTCATTGATCAATGTAGTCGCTGGCCAGAAGCGATTCCGCTAAAGAACATAACTGCCAATGACATAATGGAAGTGTTCTTCCATATTTTTTCTAGGATGGGTTTTCCAGATACTATCCAATCTGATAGGGGCACTCAGTTTATTGCCGCATCAACTCAGGCTTTCACCAAAATGTTGGGAGTGAAGCAATGTTTCAATTCCCCGTACCATCCTCACAGTAGCGGAGTAATTGAAAAATTTAACGGGGATCTAAAGCACATGCTTGCAAAAGTAACGCAAGAGCACCCCAATAACTGGGATTTATATCTACCAGCTATTCTTTTTGCTTATCGCGAGGTACCACATGCTAGTACCGGTTTCTCTCCTTTTGAACTTATCTATGGTGCCAAACCACGCGGCCCATTGACCATTTATCACCAAATGTTAACTGACTCTA
Source organism: Cepaea nemoralis (assembly GCA_014155875.1). Taxonomy (NCBI): domain Eukaryota; kingdom Metazoa; phylum Mollusca; class Gastropoda; order Stylommatophora; family Helicidae; genus Cepaea; species Cepaea nemoralis. Next base: position 129,125 of record JACEFZ010018299.1, on the reverse strand, counting down.
CTCCAGTACTTAAACCCATATCATCATACGTATATGTTACATCATTGCGTGAAAGAATCATAAAATCATGTATTATTGCAAAGAATGCACTAAAACTATCTGGTGCTACTTATAGACAGTATGCTGACAAAGGTAACAGGACAATAACGTTGACACCTGGACAGGACGTTCTTCTTCTACTACCTAGTGACAGACACTTATTGACTGATTCTTGGCAGGGACCCTTCAAAGTGACGAGACAGATTTCACCTGTAGACTACGAAATCCTAATAAAAGACAAACACAAAATATATCACATAAATATGCTAAGACCATACCACAACAGAGACAACGAACAAGACGATACGACAGCGTGTACAGTGATAATAGATCACGAAGACGACGATGCTAGTGACGAGATTCCAACGCCTGCATTAGACACGACTAGCTGCTTGAAGGATATCAAAATCAATCCAAAGTTAACTCAAGCAGAGACAAACAGTTGCAAACAGCTTATACAGCAGTACAACACCATCTTTTCCAACAACCCAGGACAAACAGAATTAGTACAGCATCACATCACACTCACATCAAACACACCCATAAGATGCAGACCATACACCATCCCATTGCACTACAAAGAACATTTGCACCAAGAAATAATCAACTTAGAGAAAATTAACATCATACGACGATCCCAGGCAGACTTTTCATCGCCAATGGTGATAATACGGAAAAAGGACAATACAATAAAACTGTGCATCGACTATAGGAAGCTAAATAAAATTACTGTTCTTGATTTGGAGCCAATGGCAAACACTGACGATCTTCTGACAGAACTGACAGACGCTAGGTTCTTTTCGACGTTAGATATGACTAAAGGATATTATCAGATAGAAGTAGACGAACAGAGCAGACATTTGACAGCATTTGCCACACCGTGGGGACTGTACGAATGGTGCAAACTTCCATTTGGGCTTGTTAATGCCCCCGCCACCTTCGTTCGTATGACACGACTTCTCCTTGTAGACATTCCTAACATAATTTGCTATATCGACGACATCTGTGTTCACACAGAGACGATGACAGAGCACATTAAGACGTTAGGACAGACATTTGAACGTATTAGACAGCACGGACTGACTGTAAAGCCTGCGAAAGTAGACATAGCCTACCAGGAAATAACTTTCTTGGGTACAAAATATCCAATGGCTTTGTCATGACAGACGATAAAATTGTGTCCAAAATTCTAAAACTATCACTTCCGACTACTAAGAAACAAGTCAGAAGTCTTTTGGGATTGATAAATTACTACCGGCAGTTCATTCCTCAGTTTTCCGAACTGACCGAAGTGTTTACTTATTTACTAACAAAAGAAAAACCGGAGAAAATTGTACACAATGAATGCCTAAAAATTGCATTTAATAAAGTACTTGCGTGTTTTTCTGATAATAGTGTCAACAATCTTATCCTGAAATTGCCCAACCTTCGTTTACCTTTCAGATTGCGTACAGATGCTAGCTCCGTGGCGATTGGAGCAGTCTTGTTACAAGAGTACAATAACATACTACACCCAGTGTACTTCGTATCCAGAAAACTAAAAGCCAGAGAACGGGCTTGGTCCATTCCTCAGTTGGAAGCCCTAGCTTTAGTGGTGGGTATAACCAAATTGTCCAGATTTCTTCTAGGACGGCACTTCATCGTGGAGTCTGACAGCAGCCCGTTGCGTTTTATAAATTCAGGAATACCCTCAAATCATATGGTAGCACGCTGGTCTTTGAAGCTTCAAGATTATAGCTTTGAGGTTCGACATATTCCAGGCAGAACCAATTCGATTGCCGATCTTTTGTCCCGTTGTCCGACCGACCCAGTAAGCACCAATGTCTGAGTGCAGTGTGTGCAAATACACTCAGACCGACACAGCCATTATTGAGTGAATAAGTGTTTTTCTATTCACAAAAAGCTGTGCATTGTCTATAATGTGATGTGATAGGGGTTACCCCCATTATAAATAGTATTCTTATTTTACTAATTCATGTAGTGATTGTCCTGTATAATTGTGTAGTGTGTGGTAGAAAGCGAACTTTATTAATTGTATATATTACCAACAACAACTGTGTCACATTCGCTCAAATAACTTACCTTAAGCGAACTATCCAATGTAACAGTGACATTCTGCACGTGTGCGAACGTGTAAACTGAACAGTGACAGCTACTCCATTGCAGTTAACCGAAATCCATAATGTTCGGTAGTGAAACACATGAACAGTCGATCGTAATCCAGAAGGTTTTGTGAAACATCTAAACACATGAACTGTAAGAAAGATACTTTCCGTAACTACATCAAACCGGAACAAGTGTGTTCTGCAAGCTTCTACATCAGCTGAGTTAATGTTCGTGTGTACTTCCGGATTAGTTAGGAATTTAGAGTAAAAGTAGCAGACGACAAATAAAAGTTCATACATTTATGACGATTCTAAAATGTTTAGGAATCTATAAAATGTAATACACGAATTGTGTGTTTATTTATTTATGTAGTGTAATCTTAGAATCATATCTTGATTTATATATTCATATTACCGACTTTTTCTCGTTAATATGAAGAAACGTCAAGCAATGACGCTAAGAAATAATAGAATTATTGTAAATTATTGTATTTCATGAATGTTAAAATTATTTCCCTTTCATTTGTTGTGTTATTACATCCCTACACAAAGGGCCATAATTTGAAATGTATCCATTAATGTGTTGCGTATAAATAGACATGCTGTTGCCAGATTGTCAACACTACAGGTACACATCTAATGGGCATGGCAGAGGTTGCCAACGTTGCAGACCAACACGAGAGCTACTGACCAAATAAGGGCAGGGTTTGAGCGTTTTATACGACTTATAAAAGTCGTATATCAGTCTGGCTAGATGGTTTTTGTTTCAAGAACCATATTATTACTTTTTTTTCAAATTGCTGCGAGGTAGATGCGTGAAGCTGGTACTACTGATCTGACTGGGTCGCTAATGCAATTGAGGTAGTCAGCCATCAAGAGGATGAAACCTGACAAGTGTTAAAAGTTGAACACCACATGTCGTTGATTGCAATGTACATTTCTTATATATTTCTATGGCATATGTGTATTTATGTGCATGTGTATATAACAACAAAAGGGTAGACTCTGACAAGGTTTAAATATTAACCCATTATGTATATATATATGAGACATGAAAGATGACATCTTTCATGAAGTTGCCGGGGGAGCGTGTCAGAGTCCGGAAAGGAGACAGAGATGCAGTGACATCGTTACGCCCGCCAGGCGACTTAGCTCCCAGAAGGGACGCCGTAACTTCGTTACGCCGCCAGGCGAATAGTGGTTACCGGCCTGCAAGACTGCTGGCTGACAAGCGACCAGTGGTCAAGCAAGGACGACGCTAAACGCACGCATGCCTCGTGACGTCACCTGAGGTGAGAGGCGAGTTGCGAGTTAGCGGCAGACAGCTTGGAGACTTCGACTCGGACAGACGTGTGAAGAGAGAAAGGCGTTGTGTGGTATCTGTGCTGAAAGTAGAGTGTCTGGACATCTTGAGAGTGAGACGTTGTGAGCTGTATTGTGTAAGTGTATATTGAAACATCTAGTATATATCTTGTTGTGAACATCGTTCCGTATTTAATGTGAATAAATCCATCGAACGGTGTGTCGTTGAGTCTTACGTTAAATCACGTTGTATTTGTACTGTCTCACACTGTTAGGTGAGCGAGCCAAGTTTAAGACCCTGACAATACACACACACACAAACACACACACAGACACCATACACCCATTGACACCATGCACACCGACACCACACACACACTGACACCACAACATTCACTGACACCATGCACACGCTGACACCACACACACACTGACACCACATTCACTGACACCATGCACACGCTGACACCACATTAACTGACACCATAACACACTGACACAACACACACACACACTGACATCACACAAACACACACTGACACCACACAAACACACACTGACACCACATACACACACTGACACCATAACACAATGAAACCACACACACACACACAAATACACACACTCACTGGCATCTTGCCGTCTTGACGAACGATAGGTGTTTATAGTGTGCGTAAAAAAATGTACAATAACCACAACCAGACCAAGGATGGAGCTGTACCTCTCCATAGCACAAAGCCTGAGCTGAATTGTCAAGACCATGTATTGCCCATGCAGCATGATCCCTCTCTCGGCCCCTGCCCGCCTAGATTACTCCAGAGGAAAGGGAACAGCAGTACCTCTGAACAAGACAAGCTGCAGAAGCCGCCGGATCAGCAAAGCAATGCTCTACAACACTCACACCATATATACATATATAGCCCATACTTATGTTTAAAGAAAACAACAAAATTGCCTACAAAACAAGTATAGCTCCGGGTTTACTGAGTTCTACAAGTCTGGCCAACGTAAGCCTTTACTGCCAAAACCCTCACATAACACGACAAGACAAGTGCAGTTGGGAGTCATAAACTCACGGACTGCGGGAATTCACCATCACGCACCGAGAATACCCTGTCTGGGGTAAATGCCCGCTCTGTCTTGTAATGTGCACGCACAGGCATGCTAAATATCTCCGTGTTAGTAAATCAGGATTAGAAAAGGTATTAATAGCCATCTAGATATTAAAGCTATTCCTGCAGACAATGTAGACCAGCACACGGACATAGAATATACGTGAACGCGTTGTTACGTTTGTAAACGTAGCTTATATTGATTTGATTGACATCACTATCCAGTATGTTGCACGTGGTCGAAAAGGGGCACCAAAACTCCCAAACACAAACATATAAGCATAAAATATAGAAATTACAAAAATTTCAATCGAGACGTCTTCTTACAAGATTTGGTCAACTCATCTCTAGATTATGTTTACCAGCTTCCTGACCCAGACGATGCTCTGGACCACTGGCTAAAGACCTTTCTAAGTATATTTGATAAACATGTTCCATTTAAGGAAGTTCGTGTTAAACATCACACAAAGCCCCCGTGGATCACACACAGGATGTAGTTGAACTTATGAGAGATCGCGACAGGGCTCACAAAAATAGAGATCTAACTATGTACCGTAGTCTGAGAAACAAAGTTCAATATGTTATTCGGAAGGAAAAGAAAAACTATTTTAAGAACATAGTAATAGATAAAACCAACACTAAAGATATATGGAAAGCAATTAATACCTTGACAAACAAACACAAATCATCACAATCATTACCATCAAATCAGGTTACATGTGATAATAATAATAATAATAATAATAATAATAATAATAATAATCATAATAATAATAATAATAATAATAAGTCTTTATTTTCAAAGGGTTAAGAATTGGGCACGCAGGCCCGTCTGACATTCTGCCCTTCTTCTCTAATCTTCTTCTGTGATCAATTCAGTAGATACTTTCAGTCCGACATAAACCAACTGAAGGCTGCAATACCAGATGCGCCTCATGACATATCTTTATTATCATCATTCTGTGAGAACAAATGCTATGGACACATTTCCTCCAACATACCGCTAATGACGACAACTGAAGTATTTACTCATCTCCGTAATCTAAAAAACAATAACTCATCAGGACTAGATGGAATTAGTAGTCGGATCCTTCGCCATGCTGCACCGGCGATCTGCGAGTCACTAACTTTTATATATAATCAATGTCTAACCAGAGGTCACTTCCCATCAGCCTTTAAAATCGCTAAAGTGTATCCTCATTTAAAAGCTGGTCCTCTAGACGATCGTCTCATGAGTAATTATAGACCAATTTCCATATTATCCTCATTATCCAAACCGATAGAAAAGCACATCCACAAAACAACACTAGATCACTAAGTTCGCCATAAACTGATAGTTGACAGTCAGTCAGGATTTCGGCCAAAATATTCTTGCCATACGGCACTAACAAACATGATAGAAAACTGGCATCAAAATATTAACAACAATACTCTATGTGGAGCGGTGTTTATAGACTTTAGGAAAGCATTCGATATGATAGATCATACTATTCTAATTAAAAAACTAGAAACAATGAAAGTAAGTTTTAATATAGTGACATTAATAAAATCATTCTTATTAGACAGAAAGCAAGTAGTATCACACAATAAAGTTTTATCTCAAGCCATTACCATTAATATTGGAGTACCTCAGGGGTCTATTCTTGGCCCTCTATTATTTGCCATTTATATAAATGATCTTCCATTAAATCTGTCGTCGTCCTGCGATCTATTTGCTGATGACTGCACAGTATATACGAACGCTGTTGATCGTAATGTGCTAGAATTATCCTTGCAACAGGAAATAAATAGTGTAGTTAACTGGAGTCATGCAAACCGCATGCAAATTAACATTACTAAAACAACGTCTATGTTAATAGGAACCAGGCAAAGACTTCACACTCTAAACTCGCAGAGAACTCTTCAGCTGCACATTGGCAGCACGCCTGTAGAAAGTGTCACGGAGCACAAGACACTGGGTGTTATCATAGATCAAAATCTAACTTTTAACTCACATGTTCATGCTCTAGTTAAACAAATAGCCAAAAAAGTATACCAACTTGCCAAAATTAAAAATTTCCTTGACGAAAACACAAGAAAGATATTCTATACTTCTCATATACAAACACATATTGATTAATGCTCCACAGTCTGGGATGGATGCTCCAAATCAATAACAAAACGCCTATATTCACTCCAGAAAAGGGCAGTGCGTTTAATTAATGGTGAAAAGCTTACCGACAATTCTAACCTATATAAACGTCTCCGGTTACTGTCACTCCACAAGCGCCTGCTTTTTAATAAGACCAAACTAATTCACAAAATCCTATTTCAAAATGCTCCAAGCTACCTTTGGCCATTGTTTAAATATAACGCTAGACATAGCGAACGACTAAATATACTTCATGTCCCTAAACCTAGGATAGACTTATATAAAACAAGCTTAGCATACTCTGCCGCTCAGTTGTGGAACAATCTTCCACAAGAAATCAAAGACACCACCAATCATGATACATACATTCGCAACCTGTTTGAACACTACCTTAGTACAGACTACATACCCCCATAACAAACAACACAAAAAAGACAATAATGGTAACTTATCTCAAACGACAACTAGCCAAAAAACATTCCCTTATGTATGGCACGTTACACCCTCCTTAGGTATTTATAATGCCCATGTTAAACACTGCCTCAGTGAGTCATTTGTTATTAATTATTTTTCATGCGTTTTAATGTTCTTTTGTTGTCAAAAGTTGCTTCATAAGTGATGTTGAATGAAAGAATGTATGAGAGGAAATAGAGAAGAAGGGCAGAATGTCAGACGGGCCTGCGTGCCCAATTCTTAACTCTTTGAAAATAAAGACTTATTATTATTATTATTATTATTATTATTATTGATTTCATTTGTTTAGTTCTCTTTATGAATGATCACTTTAGTATCTGTGTATTACGTAGAACACAAAGTAGAGTTTATTCAAGAACCAACATCACATCACTCTAGACATTCTCATACGCGCCCCGTCCTCATCTGCAACCACCAACGAAGAGTCCCAATAATAATGGTGCCAGTTGCAATCGGATTATGTATCCGTCTGGCCTTTTCTTGGAGAACTCAGTGTCGGCCAGATCCGCTGGTTACTCCATGTTGGACTATTTTCTCAATGCAATGATGCAGGATCTGATCTCCAGACTATACACGCGATCCTAAATAGCCTTGGTCACATCTGGTTTACCGTACACCACAATACCCCATCCAACAGTACAGACCCAGCCTTCCTGGCCGCGCTGCTCGTTTCCCAACACCCCCGCATTTCCTGAAAACACGATCTAACTCAGTGTTTCCCGACCTTTTTATGTGCTATGCCCCACCTAAGCCTTTCTAAAATTCTTAGCCTCCCCCCCCCCCCTTTTCCGTCAGCATATACATTATTTTTAATATTTAAAAATTGACATGTTCACTAAAGAAATTTGAATTATAGATTTTAGGAAGAAATCACTAGGAAATTATTGAGCAAACACAGTAAGTAAGTTTTCAAAACATGTAATGGAGAACTGAAATTCAAGTACAAAATAATCTTAATGAATGATTTGTCTATATTATTTTAATTATTAGTAATTATTAATTATTTAAATTTAGTGAGATCCTTGCGCTTATGCTTGCTGCAAAGAGATTTTATGTCAGGTTCCAATTTAGTAACTTCAGTCTCAAGTCTCCCCGTTTTGTTATATCCAGCCGATTTCTTCCATTTTCGAATTTCCCCCCTCAACAATCGAATTGCCCCCCTGTGGGGCGTTGGTCCCACATTGGGAAACACTGATCTAACTGATTCTCCCTATCCTTAGTTTATTATTATTATTATTATGATTATTATGATTATTATTATTATTATTTTAAATATTGAGCACAACCCACTACTGGCAACGCTGATCGTATTCTGGTATGAACCTAAGGCCTATCCACGTCAATATGGATCTAATTATTATTATTATTATTATTATTTTAAATTGACGAATGCCACGCTGCACGGAGCTTACTTGTCTTCACATACGTTGTTTGCTTCTGAAATCAGGTTGTCAAATTTCCCTGCTTGATACAGGGTTGCGTACGACCCATGTAATAATTCTCAGACTTCTCCTTCTGCTTACTTTACAGGTAGGTATTGTCAGAATGCAAACCTGAGATGCATTTATAATTGCTAAATTCCTTATTCACCATACGAGTTGTCTCTTCCCTGAGCATATTCACAACACGCACATCTCCACGGTGCCAAGAATTACCCGTGTCGCTGTTTAAAGAAAGTAATTTTGACTTAAAAGAAAAAGAAAACGCTCCACTAAAGACAGAAGAGGAATTCTCCATTTCCTTGGAAAATAACGCCGTTCCATTCATTCCTGCTCTTGTCTGTTTTCCGCGCTGTTTCTGAACCCAAGCTATATTAAACATTGAACGCCAGACAAATGGAACAGAACTCCATTAACGTTTACAAATGCATGTGTGAGCCTGTCTACGCTGCTCTTCAGCGCGACGCCCCTGGAGATTCCACAGGCTTCCGGGATTGTCACGTGATGAAAAATATGGCTAAATGTATTGACGGATGCATGCGTGTGATGACGTCAGTGGCGGAAGAGGCGTGGCATTGGGCAATCTTGAGCATAGCCTACGATGGGTAGCGTTGTGATATTCTGTTGTGATAATTTGGTGTGTCCAGTGTGTGCCGCGTGGTTACACACCCGCTTCACACGCGTGATCCAGTACTGTTTCCGGATCCAGTCAGGGATATGCACTACTGACGAGCTCAAATGAGGGCGAAACTCAAGTATAGTGCTTCCATATTGACGTGGATAGGCCTTAGGTTCATATCAGAATGCGATCGGCGTTGCCAGTAGTGGGTTGTGCTCAATATTTAAATTTCAAATCCCGAAACAATCACATAATCAAAAGTAGATTAATTAAAGAAAACTAGACCAAAGAGAGAAAACTAAAAAACAAAGAAACGAATCTAGACCAAGAGGGAGAACTAGACTAAAAATAGAGTTATTTCTCTATTTCCCGGGAAAATAGCGCCGTTTCATTTATTTCTGCTCTTGTCTGTTTTCGGCGCTGTTTCAGAATCCAGGTATTATTAAACAGCGAACGCAGACTTTTACCAATTCACGTGTGAGCCTTTCTATGCGGCTCTTCAACGCGACGCCCCTGGAGATTCCAAAAGGCTTTTCTGGATTGTCACGTGATGAAAAATATGGCTAAATGTATTGATGTATGCATGTTTCTGGTGACGTCTGTAGCGGAAGCGGCTTGGCAAACATATTTGATTATTTTAGCTGAAAATTGTCGTTTCAGATTTGGTGCAAAGGTGTTGCATTCTTATAGCTAAGAGATTGTATTTAAGTCAATGTCATATTCTGGTCAATATATCTTCTTCTTCAGCGTTCCGAGCCATTGAGGTTCTTTGCTGCAGATACAATCCGTCTCCATTCGTCTCTCTGGTTGACCTTCTCTTGCCAGTCGTTGATTCCAAGTGCTTGTAGGTCTGGATATGTATTATCTCTACACCGCCTTCTTGGTCTACCTCGGGGTCTACGGTCATTTATTTCCTGAGTGTAAGCGAGTTGTGTTTCCATATTATCTGCCAATCTTTCTATATGCCCCAGCCATTGTAGTCTATTAGCCTTCATGATACCAGTGATTAGCGGGGGCATAAACAGATCATAAATGTCTTTATTACTTCTTCTTTTCCACTCTCCACTTTGTGTATCTCTAATGGGTCCAAAGATGCGTCTTAATCAATTCTTAATCTTCTTAATCTTGGTCAATATATGCATGGAAAAAACAAAACAAAAAAGATATTGTAATTTACCTTTTAGTGTAATTAACTCATTTTGCATCAAAGCGACTAATAATGAGTTTATTGGTTGTTACATTTATCAATGCCTTTCGTATCATATGTAGTTACATTACAAACAAAAACCACTTATCACAAACGCACAAACAACTTATCACACACGCCAAGACATCTTATCATATACATCAGAACGAGACAGTCATTATTTGGCCACATCATGAGAAGACAAAAACTGGAACATATTGTGACAACTGGAAATATTTGTGGAAAGAGAGACAGAAGAAGACATCGTGAGAAAATTCTGGACACGCTTGTGCCATGGCATGGAAGAAAGTCAACACATGCATTGATCCATTCTGTCGGAGATCGCAATTTGTGGAGAAACACGGTCGTCCACGTCAGCGGACAAGGCACTTGATGATGATAATAGTTACCTGTCTACGTATGATACTGAGCACGCACGGAGTGCCGAATGGTCAATACAAATGTTTCTAGCACCATATGCCCAATACACCTTATGTTGTGGAGTGAAATCAAATTTCTCGTGGTCAATACAGCGCAAATCTATATATATATAAAACAGAGTGTATGTGGCTTTGTTTGTGTGTATGTGGGTATTTATGTATTGGATGCGTTCGATAACGGTACATCCGATTGAGATGAAATTTTCTACACGTCTTCCTTTCATTCCTGTGCAACCGACTATAATAGTTTCTTAGTGTAAAATATTCTACTTATTTAATAACATTTACTTTTTCATTTTCATTATATAATGTCTATATAGCAGGGGGACTTCACTCTAGAAAAGTTATGTCAAGGGGCATAACTTTTAATAACATTTCTATATACTTTATAGTCATATTGTTGGACTTACTTGCACTATTATTAAACTCTTTGTCTATAGTTATTTTTAGGCATATGAGTTATAATAAATAATGATATAATCTTTAAGGTGTTTTCAAAGTTTGCATAAAAATAATGCATAATGATGTATTGTATGATGTACATTGTAACCCATCTTTTTCTGCTTACAGAACTTATCAACTGTCATGTCGGTGATTAAAAACAGTTTTCATTAAAAATAATGAATGGTGTGTGGAAGGACATTCTTTTAAGTTACTGTTTACCGGCGAAACCACGCCGGGTCAGATAGATAGACAGACAGGCAGATAGTCGGGAACGGAAGCTTATTTGACTACTTATATGAATGAATTAAATGACATGCTCCCCACCAGGGACTGGGTGAAGCCGGGCCGGGACAGACAGACAGACAGATAGACAGACAAACAGATAGTCGGAAACGGGAGAGGTTATATGACTACGTATATGAATTAAATGAGATGCTCCCCATCAGGGACTGGGTGAAGCCGGGTCAGACAGACAGACAGACAGATAGACAGACAGACAGATAGTCGGGAACGGGAGAGCTTATATGACTACTTATATGAATTAAATTAGATGCTCCCCACCAGGGACTGGGTGAAGCCGGGCCGGGTCAGCCAGACAGACAGACAGACAAACAAGCAGACAGACAGACTGATAGATAGATAGATCCCCTCCAGGGCCTGGGCGAAGCCGGGCCGGGTCAGCTAGTAAATAAATTTAAAAAAATACAGTGAGGGCAATTACTTCATTCATTAGAGGCATTAACGTGCAGGTATTAGTGCGAACGAGGAGGAGAAGTATAAGAATAATGAGGAAGAGGGGTGAAGGAGGAGGATAAGCTGCAGCATTGCGGGGAGGAAAAAGAAGGAGGGGGCGGGGTTGGGGTGGAGGAGAAGGAGAACAAGAAAAAAGTGGGAGGAAGAGAAAAAGAAGAGGAAGAGTAGGACTAACAGAAGAAGATGAAAAACAATAGGAAGAGGAGGAGAGGAAGAATCAGAGGAGACAGAGTCAGAAGGTGAACATCCTAAAAAAAAGTCGCTTAAAAGTCGACAGGATCGACTTCATTGCACCGGGTTTTATCCCATATGGCTCGGTCTCTTCCCGGAGCACGGAAAGCGTCGCACAAAGCACGCACTCCGTTGCTTTTAGCGACGACCCACAGGAGTCTCTGAAATATTTAACTCGTAAACCGAAGGGCGCGGCCCGGAATCGAACCCACAACCTTCGGAGCACGATTCGAACGGCTTGACCACTTTGCCACACCAAGAGGTGAGGAAAAGAAGCTAGCTTTGGATATAATTTTTTTTTGGTTTCACATATCCTTTACAGGACATCGTTGTCAACATCGGCATCTTTCAGCTGATTGTTGATTTCTTGGCAAGATTACTATAAGTAGTTTGCCATTGCTTTCTGAGCGAGCGGCTCACATACCCCTAAGTTACCGAGCGGAGAGAACCGCCAACGATTCTCACGCACGTCACGTTACTCTCGAGAGTATACGTGATTTCGAAGAAAGTCGCTATACACTAGGCCAGGAAGACCGGCCTTGGATAGAATATACATTGCAAAATAAAACAGAGAATAGTATCACTTAAAAGGTCTATGTCGGGAATCCACAAGGCAAAAGAAATACAGAAATGCCTAAAAACACACGACGCAGATAAATAGAAACATACATGAATGATGTGGGGGTGGGGTGGGGGTGGAGGGGGGGGGGACATGGGCGAAATAGCATGAAATAGCTAAGGATAGGAGGACTTGGAGTGAGTTGGAGACGGCCTATGTCCCAATGAGCAACATGGAGTGAAAGAATGTGTTACCAGACCTATGTCATCTTTAGAGTGAACATGTTTTGAAATGTTTTATGGGTTGTAGGAGAAATCACCATTGGAGGACATTGCATCAATGATATAAGATATTCTCATGATAAAGTATTGATTGTAGACAGCAGACAGGATCTGCAGCATTTAGTAGATGAGATTATATAGTGACCAACTTGGGTTAGAATTAAACTGTAAGATAACAGAGATTATGGTCGTCACAAAGAGTAAATAAAATAACATATAACAATTCTTAAACAAGTGAGTCGGTATAACTATCCAGGAACAATTATTAAATCTGACTGGGAAGGGGAGGGGGTGTGCCTTGTAGAGATTAGAAGAAGAGTCGCTATGGCATCTAGCTTAAGAATGGAGGTAGAGGCGGTCACTGCAGCTTTCCGCTGGATGGAGAATACGGTACACACACACATCGTGATTGTAATTGACTCAGAAAGCATGCTGAGGAAGGTGAGGACAGGCATGCTTCGTGCAGAGTGGCTTGCTTCGCTTCGGAGGTCACGGGTGGCAAGCATCACCTGGATCTTTTCTCCGGGGCATGTCGGTGTGCTAGGGAATGAACAGGCGGACAGATTGGCTGGCTCTGCAAAACTTGGTGGAGTATTGATGCATGACAAGGCAGACGTGGTTGCGGCCTTGTGGGAGCACGTGTACACCTCGTAGGAGCAAATGGATCATCATGGTCTGGCAAGAATGAGGCAGCGAGGAGTGATGTGGGGATCTGGCTGACGCTCGACGCTCAGAGGAAAGGCGAGACGGACATATAATCAGGTTGCTATTGGTACTATTGATGTTGGAACTCTTCGCTGGCTGCTGAGGATGGGGACAGAGCGCCTATGGGAATGCCCCGAATGCTGTGATGTCGGTTCCTAGATCAATCGATCAATCGATCGTTCGCTATGGCACAGGTAGCCTTTTGCAAGATGGAAAGCATCCTCACCAATTATAAAAAATGGTAATTACAATGAGAAACAGAGTGTCGAAGTGCTACAAAGTACCTGCACTGTTATATTTATGTGAAACATGGAGAACAAGCAAACAAGATGAGAAACAAATAATGGCAGTGGAGAGGTGGTTTCTGAAGAAATGCAAAGAACACGATGGGCGGACAGAAAAGGAAGGAAGCGGCAGTACTTCAAGAAACAAATCAAAACCGTAACATTAGGCGTGGAAAGTCATGATCTTTGAGTACGATAAGAGGAGAAATAAGCGGATAACTTGGTGACAACTGGCAAGATTTAAGGGGAAAAGAACAAGTGGAAGGAAGATAGATACATATCTGTATAGCTTGGCTACATGATTCAAGACTGGTGATCGTGTGTGACGGCGAACAATGACCGCCCACGTTGTTCCTCATAGCACATGACGATGATGAGTGTCTTGTAGCGAATGCGGTTGGACGAAAGGGCATGATAAATAAATCGGAACGTGCTGATTGGAACTCAAACCAGATGTAGATGAAAGAAGTGGAGATAAGAGAACTCCCTAGACAATGTAGAAACTGAAAGTTATAGTGTAGTTACACCGGGATTCTAGCAAGCAGTCTCCAATTGATGACTCCGCCTCGCTGAAGCGAGAGGTGTACTTCGACTACAACCAACTAGGCACCCATGAAACTTCCAGTAGATGTTGCAACAATGCGGATATTATTTATCCTGTAAGACTAAGAGAGACCCTGCGTAGAACCATCATCAGAGAGGGCTCATTCAACGCCCAAACAAATATCCAAGATCTACAAAAGGTGACAGCGAACCGCCAGACATGGAGAGCCATGACTCCTGCCCTATGCGCCGCTTTGGGCTCAAGAGGAAAGACTAACAAACTGATATAAGCGGCAAGGTGTCTTTAATACCCAGGCGTACCATCCACCAGAACCTACAGCGATTGAGCATGGGACAAGTCCGTACTGATATTTCTGGATGACAGCAACTCTGCCGAAGGGATACAAGACAAACATCCGGTGCGCGGATGCCGAGGTAGCGGGTTCAATCCATACGCCGGTCAGTTGGACTAAAATGTCGACTTCTCGTCCTTGCTTGGAGATGTAAATTACAAGCACATCAGAAGTCGGAGTGGGTTCGCGTGATGGCGAAGGATGCTGGTAAAAGGGAGAGCTAAAATTAAGTCCTTGCTACTAGTAGTAGCAAATGTATGGACTATGTTTGAGTTAAAAGGAAGCGAGCGCCCCACTAAAAAAAAATGCCAGATGTCCCTCCTGTGTTGCTGCCACGTGTACATTATCTATCACATCTGGAATCCATCTACAGCGTGGACTTCCTCTTCCCCGCTTACCTGGTACACCTCCCCCCCCCCCCCCCCCCCCCCATAATTATCTTTTTCAGACATTCATGTATTTTCACATGTCCACAGAATTGGACACATGAATTGGAAAACTTGGTGACAACTGGCAAGATCGAAGGAAACAGACCAAGGGAAAGACCGAGGCGTAAATACCTGGATGGCTTGGCCGCGTGGCATGGTCGATACAGGAACACCGAGCTGATCCACGACTCTAGTGATCGAGTGAAATGGCGAGTCATGACAGCCCACGCTTTCCGGCATGGCACATAATGGATGGAGAATATTTCATTGTATCCTTTTTTTTTTTTTTTTTTAATTCTATTTTCCATTAACCGCACCAGTTCATCCTCGGAATTTTGTGTGCCAATCTCAGCACCAGATTAATAATCTTGTGACCGAATCTGCTACATTTTGGATATTAATCTGACCGGATTTGTTGTATGGATATTGGGTCGTCTTCGACTATATTATAAAATAATTAATAATTATATTTGTCTTAATAACCTGCCGGCCCCGTGGCAAAGGTGTTACGGACGCAGTTTCTAAGCCCGCACACTGCTTTCGAAACACAGCTGTGGGCGATTTGGCAGCAGACCGCCTTGCGTTGGTTTTTTACGAAATGGTATAGGTGCCCGTCGTTCTTAAAACAATGGCAAACTACTGAACGTAAACTTGCCAAGAGATCACAAACAGCAAAAAAAAAAAATGTTGGGATTGACCGCGACGTCATGTAAAGGATATGCAACTAACACTTTGTTTTAATAACCTACCTTCGATTTCGAGAATACCATTACCTCTACCCGGTTCAACCTCGCACAGAATATTAATTTGAAGGTAACTGTCGTCCAAAGAGGCGTAATGGCGGGGATGAAATATATTCTTCAATATTAAGTTTCTATTTGGATAGATCTATTTGTTTCTCAAACAAATGAAGATTAGAGACATTAGACGTCGACAGTCAAAATTTTTTGGGCATGTTATGAGAAGAAATGAATTGGAGAACTTGGTGACAACTGGCAATATCGAAGGGAAGAGACCAAGGTGAAGACCTAGAAGCAAATACCTGGATGGCTTGGCCACGTGGCATGGTCGAGACAGGAACACAGAGCTGATCCACGACTCTGGTGATCGAGTGAGATGGCAGTACATGACCGCCTACGCCTACCGGCATGGCACATGATGGATGGATGGATTTGTTCTCTATTTTAAATAAATTGTAATACTCACCGAAACAGCGTGTGAAATAAATTCACAGGTATTGACTGGCGTCTCATAGAAGTGACAGAAAACAAAACTCATATACCAGGGCAGACTAGCCAGTGTAAACATTGAATGCATTAATTTCTGTTGTCTAAGTTACCTCCCTTGCGATTGACTGATTCGGTGCTAAACAATAAGTATGTATGGACGAAAGCGTTGCGTAAAGCACGAACTTCGTACCTCCAGCGACGACCCCAGAAAATCTCCGAGGAAATTACACTAGTGAACCGAATGACGGATCAGGAAACGAACCTAAAACCTTCGGAATATGAGGCAAGCGTGTTAACCACACCGCCACGGAGACTCCCCATCCTCGTTGTAGATTTTAGTAGGCTATATGCTGACCTTATGTTGATGTTGAATGTCTATGTTACTCCCACTAGATGTTTTTCTCAGTAGATTTTGCCTCCATTATGGTTGTTCGGGAGAATGCTATGTTGTTTTATTTCTACGTGTGATTTCTTTCAGAACCCTTCTTATAGTGTATCTACCATGTTTTCATAATCCCAGACACTAGTCCCATTTTGAAGACAAATTTCTTCTTTCTCCGCTTCTTCCTTCTCCTATTCTTCCCGTATATTCTTCTGCTTCTGCCATCTTTTCTCCTCACCACCTTCTTCCCCGTCTTTACCTTCTTCTTCTTCTTCTTCTTCTTCTTCTTCTTCTTCTTCTTCTTCTTCTTCTTCTTCTTCTTCTTCTTCTTCTTCTTCTTCTTCTTCTTCTTCTGCCTTTAGTTTCCCAAAGGAGAGTAGGCAACTAACACACGTCATGCCTTTGTAGTCTTGGTCATGCCTGGTTGGATGTTGCAGCCACAGTTGTCTAGGGATACAGTAGCCAGCCTCACCACAATTCTACATCTTGCGACATGCATGACAGGTTGAACTGTTCCTTTCCTTTGCTTCACCTGTGGACTTGGCAACACACTTGGCGGTAGATATACGTGGAACGAACTGTTATATAAAAGTGGCTTTCTTGTATCTTACTCGGGTTTCCCAGTGTGAATTTTCTTCTATTCCTAGTACTACGAATATCATACTTCTCTTTCTCTACTCCCTCTCTCTTTCTTCCGCTCTCTCCCTCCCTCTCTCCCATTTCTCTCCCTCTATCTCTCTATCTTTATTTTAATCCCTCTCTCTTTCTCTCCCTCTTTTTCCCTGAGGGCAGAATGTTAGACGGGACTGTGTGCCCAATTCTTAACTCTTTGAAAATAAAGTTTGTTCGTTCGTTCATTCAATCCCCCTCTCTCCCCCTTCTCTTTCTCTCTCTCTCTCTGTCTCTCCCTCTCTCTCTTTTTCCCTCTCTCTCGCTCTCCCTCTGTTGTCTTCACTTTCTCGCTCTCCCTCTGTCTCGCTTGCTCTCTCTCTCCCTCTCTTTTACTTCATCTCTATCTCCCCATCCCTCTTCTGTTCTAATCCCCCTCCCCGAAGGGTGCAGACGACACGAGTTATCTCAGTCTCCAGGCAACCAGGATTTTCGAAAGGTCGCCCTCGGCACATGACCTCGCCCCCTGGCACGGTTTGAGTGACACAGGTCATGCCGCTCCGACAATAGTCGACTAGGACATTTCTGTAACACATCGCTGACTGCAACAAGGATTTATTCCGATAGCAACATCCATACCAACATATCAATGATTGATCCTTACAATCGACCCAGCTACCACAATGTCTAGACTACACCCACTTCTCAGTGGCTTAACAGTGGAGGCAGAGGCGGCACTCCTTCTTTCTTTCACTCTTACTTTCTTTATTTTATTTTTCGTGCTTCCTTGCTTATATTTTTCCCTTCTTTCTTTGTCTTCCTTCTCCCCTCTCCTTTTCTTTAATGCCATGCTCCATTTCCTGCATTCACGTGTGCCTTTCAGAGTCAATTTAGGACGTATTCTGTTAATCTCACATGTAACCATGTGGTCCATTCAGTCTAATGCTGGAAGGTTTTCTGTTATTCCCACCTGTAATATAATCATGTGTGTCTTTCAGCGTCATATTTTTCGGAAAGTTTACTGTTAATCACACCTGACATGTAATCATGTGTGCCTTTTAGCGTTATTTTGGGAAGTATTCTGTTAATCCCGCTTGTAATATAATTATGTGTGATTTTCAGCGTCATTTCAGAAAGTATCCTGTTAATCCCGCCTGTAACATAATCATGTTTGTCTGTCAGCGTTATTTTAGAAAGTATTCTACTTATCCCACCTGTACAATAATTATGTGTGCTTTTCAGTGTCATTTTGGAAAGTATTCTGTTAATCCCACCTGTAATCATGTGTGGTTTCAGTGTCATTGTGTCACTGTCAACAAGGAGATTTTCGCTAGGTCACCAAACCGCTGATCCATCATATGCGGCTCTTGCATCTTTCATCTGTATCTAAATACCAATGCTGTTATTGGTAGGCTGTTCATATGCAGTCCTGTTACACGACCGAACCATCTGAATCGCTATCTTCCAATACAATCCGTTTGTTTTCACTTGCTTTATACTGTACAAATGTGTTTCCCTGTCTTTTCTTGTCAGTGACGAATTCCTTGCAGGCATGTTATCTCTGTTGTTACAGTTCTCCTTCTGTCACCTTCGCTCACTGAGCAGTTTGGGCACTGATAACATTCATTTTCTAAGAAGATACTGCTCAACAATAACTTATTTGTATCTGTTCACGCGTGCGTCCACTTTTGCAACTTGTGATTGTGTTCTTGAATAGCGTACCATTCCCTCTCTATTCTTCTCCATTTTCGTTATTTACTGTATGTGCATGTTACAAATTTGTTGCATATCTTTTACAACTAATTTTTGACAGGCGCATAACAGACACGCGGACAGTTAGTTGCATATCCTGATTTCGCTCTGTGGCGAAGGTTTTCGGACGCAATTCGTAATCCCGCATACTGCGCTCGAAACACAGCTGTGGGCGCTCTGGCAGCAGGCCGTCATGTATTGGTTTTCTAGCAATGGTATGAGTGCGGGTCATTCAGAATCTACACTTGCCACGGAATCACAAACAGCCAAATAATGTGGTTGAATTCGACGTCCCGTAAGTGAAATGAAATTAACTAATATCCTTTACAGGACATAGAAGAAAATTTGAACATAGAAGAAAATTTGAACATAGAAGAAAATTTGAACATAGAAGAAAATTTGAACATAGAAGAAAATTTGAACATAGAAGAAAATTTGAACATAGAAGAAAATTTGAACATAGAAGAAAATTTGAACATAGAAGAAAATTTGAACATAGAAGAAAAGCTGAACATAGAAGAAAATTTGAACATAGAAGATAATCTGAACATAGAAGAAAATCTGAACATAGAAGAAAATTTGAACATAGAAGAAAAGCTGAACATAGAAGAAAATTTGAACATAGAAGAAAATTTGAACATAGAAGAAAAGCTGAACATAGAAGAAAAGCTGAACATAGAAGAAAAGCTGAACATAGAAGATAATCTGAACATAGAAGATAATCTGAACATAGAAGAAAATTTGAACATAGAAGAAAATTTGAACATAGAAGAAAATTTGAACATAGAAGAAAATTTGAACATAGAAGAAAATTTGAACATAGAAGAAAATTTGAACATAGAAGAAAATTTGAACATAGAAGAAAATTTGAACATAGAAGAAAATTTGAACTTAGAAGAAAATCTGAACATAGAAGAAAATCTGAACTTAGAAGAACATATGAACATAGAAGATAATCTGAACATAGAAGAAAACTGCCTCGCAAACACCATAATGTCTCGGAAACTGAAATTCTTTGACCATATTAAACGTGACCGTGATGTGTAAAGAACAATGATAGAAGCAATGGTTTGTGCAAGAAGAGGTAGGGGGTCCGCCGGCACGAAGAATGGCACACGATATTCAAGAAATGTTGGGCGTGAAAATGCCCGTAACAGGGGAACTGACAAAGGATCCAGAATCTGTTCTGTGGGTGGTGATGTGGTCACAGTGATAGCACAGGATCTGTTACATGATAATGATGTTGATGATGACGATGATGATGATGATGCTGATGATGATGTTGATGACGACGACAATGACGACGATGATGATGATGATGATGATGATGATGATGATGATGATGATGATGATGATGACGATGATGATGATGATGATGATGATGATGATGATGATGATGATGATGATGATGATGATGATGGCTACGATGATGACGATGATGGTGATGATGATAATTGGTAACATCGCTGCATCATGTTATATTTTCCGCTTTTCGCCCAAATTATTACTGATTAGCAGAAGACATCCCACGGCACTCAAGACACGTTCATAGGCACCCTGTCTTCCTCTGCAGATATCGAAGTCTCTGGATGCTAACTACCCCTGTTACAATCTCTTTGGACACGCTTCTAACACGGCCACGCAATCGACATGTAGCACTAGTTCAGTTCAGTTCAGTCGCGGTTCCAACATCACTGCAACGGGTCGTCCCCATTATGCTCCAATCCTGTGCCAGTGAATACCACATACCATGTTCCCCACTGCCCCCTGTGAAAAGTGGAAAAGACAGGAGTCTCGACAAACAACGAACGAACGAACGAACGAACAAACTTTATTTTAAACAACAGCCCGCTCAGGCACATTGTGCATAATGTCGCCACCAGAATGTCACCACAAATGTCCTCCACGAAAGATGCTGTTCATCCTTGATGGAAGTGGCAGTCACTTTCCCAACCAGATGTTCACCCACAAAGTTTCGATGTTTCTAGATGTTGGTGTTCCGTTTCTATACGTTTTCTAACCAGCCACGCCATGTTATCTCCGAAATGCAGTTCACGTAACAAAACAACCTCGGACAGATGTAAAAACTGTCACTGTACATAATGCCGTCGCCAGAACGCCAACACAAAAGTCCACTACGAAACACGCAGTTCATCCTTGATGGAAGCGGCAGTCACTATCCCAACCAGATGTTATGTACCATTAGTACCTCTTTGAACACACTTCTAATTCAGGTTGTACCATATATTATTTAATTAAACGCTTTTGTTTCTCACGTTACTTGCAGTATTAATACATATACCCTTTCTCTGCTAGCTTGCACAAGTGAAGATTTGTCCATTTGGACATTGCTTAATAAACGACGACAAAGAAGAAAGATAATGAATCTTCTCATTGTCACGGACCCCAGTAGAAGAATAATTTTTTGTTATTTAAATTTTGGGGTTTACTGGCTTTGAACTCAAGCGTAGTTCATACACGTGCTACAACTTCTAGTACACTGGACTGATATTCGCGCGTTGATTAGCTTTCCCTATTACCAGTGTCCCTCGCCATCAGGCCAACCCACTACGATTTCTTAGGTACTTGTAATTTACATCCCCAAGTCGAGGACCAGAAGTCCAAATGACCGGTGTAGGGATTGAACCCACTTCCTCTGCATCAGCACACCGGAAGTTTAGGACCGAGCGTTTTTATCCATTCGACCATGTTCGGTATACACAGTGTTGGCTACTGTTAGTTTCCAGCTCACTGTCTCATTCACCAAGATTGTGTCATCTCCTTCAAGTACATCTCTCCATGTATCCACAGATTGATACCGTCAAGTTCCACTTTCATGACCATCATTCCCCCTCCCCGCAGCATGGTTTTCATAAGAGCATTATATCTCTATATTCTATATGTGCATAAAACAGTTATTGATCGTTGTGGTAATTCTCTCCTCATTTCTCCTCTGTGACCCCGGCATTTGTCAGTAATTTCCGGCTGTCAAGGGAAGTTAATGCTAAGATCTGTTCATTGTGCAGAGTTGTCCGCTCCTTCCGGTGGCCCTGTGTAATGCGTTTGCCATACTCTTTGTTTCTCACTTCATCTTACTATGATTAATCTCCCCATGACTCTACTTATTAACATTTCATTTGTATTTGTTTTAATGTCGCATATCCTTCTCAGGACGTTGTGATCAACCCTAGATATGATTTTCCAGCCAATTGTACGATCCGTAGCTTCCCCATTGCTTTCTGAGCGAGATTTCGGCGTTTAAGTCTACCTTATTGCCGGTGTAGGGGTTTAGCATCTTACCTCGGCATTAGCGCACTGGAAGTTTAAGAGCGGGCGCTGTTATTCTTTTTTTTCTTCAAATATGTGAGTGTCTAAAAAATGTGCATGTGCTTTGCAGGACGTTGCGATCAACCCCAGGTTGATTTTCTATGTAATGTTATGTTCAGTAGTTTGTCATTACTTTCTGAACGGGAAGTCAACGTTAGAGTGCAAGTAACCGTAGGAGGGGATACGTCGCCATTAGGTCGCCATCAGCGTGCAGGAAATTTAGGATGCACAGCGCTCTTATCCTTTCGGCCACAACGACCACTCATTAGTATTCACTCTTCACAAGACTGAGCCACTTGAAGAGAACCAGATACCGCATCGCATTTACCCAATTATATCCAAGCATTGCATGTAACATACCATCAGCCGGCGCTGCCGCTCGGGGGCGGTGACCGAGTTTCAAAATTTCCTGATGCACAGAGACGAGGGTTCGAAATCAGCTGCAGACGATTTGGAAACAGACCACCCTGCGTTGATTTCGAATGTATGAGCGTCGTCGTTCATAAATAAAATGCAGTAACCTCGCAGAATATGATGATTTTTTTTCTTTTCTATTTTACAACCCGATATTGCACTGCAATTAATTGACTTATTAACAACAATGAACAA
The DNA here is from genome assembly GCA_014155875.1 of Cepaea nemoralis. Taxonomy (NCBI): domain Eukaryota; kingdom Metazoa; phylum Mollusca; class Gastropoda; order Stylommatophora; family Helicidae; genus Cepaea; species Cepaea nemoralis. The sequence goes on along the minus strand of JACEFZ010018299.1, from coordinate 105,789 downwards.
AATAGCACTCAAGTAGCATACACATGAGGTGTGTTTCACTTAGCTTATGCCAAAAAATCAGATTGTTGATTGTTACCATAAGGCACTGTTTGCGAACACGGCTACGTTGTCCCCGCGTGTAATCACGTATAAAACCAACACGTTTGGCCAGATGCAAAATGTTTTAGTTGTGTTAATTCGCCAACCTCGGCGACTTCCTTCTAAAACCTGTTATACAGGCCTCCTGTTATTTGTCATCATGTAGCAATTCTTAGTTCCCCCACAACTGATGCTCATGATGGCATAACCTCAGCTCTTTCGTAGCTGCGTACAACATCACAATCTGGCCAGAAAATCATTTTTAAGGCCTTGAATGGACTATATACTTATGTACCGTAGCACGAAACAGATTTTTCCAAGCATTGATCGAGGCTCATATTGAGGACAGTAAAGAAGTTAAGATTAGGGAACCTGGAATTCACGTTTTCGAGCATAACAATACACTCCTGTTCTATCTTCTCGTTTATAATCACACCTCCACGCAATTGTGTCAATGACGAAGACACTATCATAACATCCCCGCACAACTTTTGGTGGAAGAAAGTTGATCGATGCCATATTTCAGGCTTGCCTCGTTGGTACTCTCTTTGGCACATTGGTTGTACTTGGGAAATGCTGGTCATCCGTGCATGCTTCACCCAGCGACCTATCTAGTGCTGAACTTCATCACAATAACATTCTGTCAAAATATTTCTCTGTCTTAACCCAGATCTCCTGCCACTTCCGCTGCCATATGTAAACTATTCATAACATCTTGAACCGTCTACGTTGTAGCCTTCTTCTTCTCTGCCTCCCCGGTACACTTCTCTCTATAATAGTTTCCCTGACTTGTATCCCTTTTATCCGATGCTCAAAATAGTTAACTTTTTTTAAACTTTATGTATCATCAATGATTAGAGTCATTAGACGTTGACAGTCAAAATATTGTGGGTATGTTATGAGAAGAAATGGCTTAGAGAACTTGATGACGACTGGCAAGATCGAAGGGAAGAGACCAAGGGGAAGACCGAGAAGTAAATACCTGGATGGCTTGACCACGTGGCATGGTCGAGACAGGAACACGGAGCTGATCCACGACTCTAGTGATCGAGTGAGATGGCAGAACACGCTTATCGGCATGGCACATGATGGATGGATGGTATCATAACTAAACTTCTTCAATTCTAAATTCTTATTAGAGAAATCTTTTTGATGTCCTTTCCGCCCAATGAATTTCGTATACTTCTCCCATTATTTACAATGTGCTTTATCAAAAGATCAGAAAATCAATTAGTTTGTCTTATACGCTTGAAAATAACCCCCACCTCGATGAGACAGTTTGTTACGGTCAAACGGACACTCACAAATGCTAAAGCACAGCACTCAATAGTTTGCACCTTGAATAACGAACCCCGATAACTGCCCAGATATTCACTTTATAACAGAATAACATAAACCAGATTTTGTTATCATAATCTCAGCCATTTCTATCAATATACCTTAATATAGCAAAATTCTTCCGTGTCGATCCTTTTCATTTTGTCGGTGGATATTCCCTCTGGATTTTTATTCCAGCTTTGATTCCGTCCCTAGAGAAGCCACCACGTGATGTAAAGAGCTTTCACAATGGCGCCGCTGAATTCCCTCTCAGAAGACCTTTCAGACAGATTTGTCCACAAGATTCCTGTCCTCCTACAGGATGTCAAATTTGTTTCTTTTATTGCGTCAAACCAGCCGCTGTCTCCATTTTGTTTGGCCATAGTGTTGCTTTGTTGGTCTGTCTGTTGATTAATACTGAAGATGGTGACTCTGCTACAAGTTTGTTCATAAATATGTAAAGAAAATGTAGGTCCTCCTGTATGGATGTGACGTGCACACAGGACCTGCAGTTTCTGGCCCTTATCAGGGGAGACTAGGTATTCGAAATCAATATATAAGAAATGAGAGGCACGTATGATATAATTAGACAGTAATGGTTCTTGGAAGAAAATAAATGTCCAGCCCTGTGCTGGGTGTCGACCCTGGCACCTTCTGAACTGTTGGCGGAAACCATGACCTCTCAGCCATGGCAACCTCCATTGTCACTTGCTACAAAAACTGTATGACTCGATCCAGAATATCACTAATATTGAAAAAAGCAACGTTACCGGTTGGCTGACTCCATTGTGTTTACGTCACACACAGTGACATCGCAAATATGGCAGTCCAATTAGTCTCTGATAATGACTCTTTTATGGGCAACATATTCCAATATTGTGAATGCGATTTTCACGAACCACGTAAAGAGGAAGACTTAACAAATGGGGCGACCATCACTGCCACTATAAAATCTTAGTCTACGGAAAGCCATTGGAAATCGGAACAGTGCCTGACGACTCAACAATACTGAAAATCCTCCTGTATTTGAAGATTATGCAATACTGAATGGTATCTGTTATTTCCAATGATGTTTTTATTCGATGTTTAATGGAGAAAGATTGTCAAGCCGGGAGTCATACTTCAAAACTAGCAATTCCTAAAGTGGCTGATACCTCCACTATTACTACCATCACCACAACACGTTAGTAACACCATTACATTAACTATCACCACTTCAACCCCCAAAACCACAACTACCACAAGCCCCATCATCACTACAACATCCACACCTACAACTGTATATACCACGACCAATACCACTACCACTAGCGTCATTATCACTATTACTACCACAACCACCGCGATCAAATATCACTACCACTATCACCATCATTAGTACTACAATCAATGCTACAATAACGACCAACACCACTACCGCCTTCACTAGTACCATTATCACTATTACAACCATAACCAATACTACCTGTAAAACTATCACAACCACTTTAATCACTATTACAACCACCGCTACAACCACAACCACTATCACGACCTCCACCCCCAGCCACTGCGACCACAACTACTACCACAAAAACCATAATTATCACAACCACTACTTATATACTACCATGGCTATTACTACCCACACAGCTACCATGCACACCGCCACCAACAGAGGGGACACGCCAGACAGCAGAAAACAGCAAGCATGAGACAACACGAGATAGCAGGACGCCTTTCTTCTTTCGTTGTGTATCCCTCAAGGAAGAATAGTCCCTCAGTCAGCTTACCCCAAGCTGTCCAATGATCTGCTATTCCATGTATCACATCCCATGTCCTCCTCTTACTCCTTTCGTTTGGTTGATCTTCTTAGGTATAAATTAGGTATATGAGCTTATTGTCTTGGATGGTGTCTGAGTTCATTGTGTTGGATGATTCTAAGCTCACTGCCTTGAATGGTTGATATCTGAGCTCACTGTCTAGTATGGTCTGAGCTATTGTCTTAAATTGTGTCTAAGTTTAATGTCTTGGATGGTATCTGAACTCATTGTTTAGGATGGTATCTGAGCTCATTGTCTAGTATGGTATCTGAACTCATTGTCTAGGATGGTATCTGAGTTCGCTGTCTTGGATGGTGTATGAGTTCACTGTCTTGAATTATATCTGAGTTCATTGTCTTGGATGGTATCTGAGCCCATTATCTTAGCTAGTACCTTAGCAAACTGTCAGGACAGCACCATAGCGAGTTGAATCGTCCCACGCCCAAATGGTCCCCAAACTGAACATAGCGTGTCTTGAGAATGTGGATCTTCCAACTACAAGTCGCCTTACCTAACTCTCTCAATATCAAACCTAGTATCATATAGTTACCATCTGATACCTCACCTAGTTGTAAATTAACCCATTCTGTCCGAGCCACTGCTGGTAAACGACCACAGAACTATATTACTCAATTTTAACAATCTACGAGTCGGCTCTGTGGTTACGGACGCAATTTATAATCCCGCATACCGCGTTCGAAACACAGCTGCGCGCGATTTGGCAGCAGACCGCCCAACGTTGGTTTTCAATACAATGGTATGAATTCAGGTTGTTCAGAAAAAAAATGGCAAACTACTGAACGTAAACTTGTCAAGAAATCACAAACAGCCATACAATACTGGGGTTGACTGCGACGCCATGTAAAGGATATGCAGCAAACTATCTAACATGAAATCGCATGGGACCGACCACCTGGCATACACCTCCAACACGTTCCGTTTATCATACGGTCTAACATCTCGCGCCAGTCAATCTGTAGATCTTACCATTCAGTATGATGTGATCAGTAAAATGGTCTGCTCAAAACTACAAGGGGGCTTCACATTAAAGTGGTAACAGTGTGATAGAAATTACAATAATTATGCAATTGTCTTGTAACCTGTCAATATTGTTATTACATGTGTCAAGAGTTGTAAGCATGTGACATCACTATGCAGACGAACACGGTGACGTCATAAGGACAGTTTAAATATGGCCGCCTTACTTTCGACACGCCCCAAAGAGGATCAGCGTTCTGTTATCCGTTTTTTTTTTTTTTTTAAATTAATGAAGAGGTGAAACATATATAAATTCATCAGCGAATGAAGGTCTAGGATGGTGATGCATGCCTGTCAGTCCAGCAAATGTATGAATGGAATAGGAATTTTCAAAACGGTGTCACTTCTATGACAGACTGTTCACGACCTGTCCAGGCACACTGTGTACTGATCGCACAGTCGATTTTTCTACAGGAATGGAGCGGCTCGCTGAGTTGCTAGATTGTCGGGCTCTCCTTCGGGAGACCCGAGTTCGAATCCTCGGTAGGTGTGGAGTTTTTTTCTGTCCGGGGCAAAATGAAAACTCTAACCTGCACAGTTCGCGGCGGCAGCACTAGCCAGGCGGCCTTAGTTCCTCAGGCTCAAGACACCTGTTCTACACCGCAAGGTACAATAGGCAGTAAATGACAGTTTTTTTTTTTGGTTTTAATCGGCGCGGAGGATTTGCATTCAACGCAGTGGTGACTGCATCGAACAATGATACATTTGTTCTGTACTTTTTCAGAATGTATTCACCAACCCCACGCACGCACAATCAATCTCTCTCTCTCTCTCTCTCTCTCTCTCTCTCTCTCTCTCTCTCTCTCTCTCTCTCTCTCTCTCTCTCACACACACACACACACACACTCTCACACGCACGCACACACACACACTCTCACACGCACGCACAACATTTAAGGTTTTCATTTGAAACCCCCTTGTATAATCACATCCTAAGAGGGTAAACTTCTTGGGAGTTTAAAGTACTTATTTGTGAAATTAAATATGCATGCAAGACTCGACGTAATAGATGCGGCATTGCAGTTGTTGGGAAATTGTCGCCTGAGGATTCAAGGGTAATCGTGGATTCAAAGATCGGTTTAGAATATTCATGTGACCAGATATGGCTGGGTATGTTGTTATCTAGTGTGTTTTTGTTATCGCATGTTTTGTGGTCGTGTTTTTAAGTGGCGTTTTGTGTTATTATTGGTGTTCTCGTTATTGTTGTTATTGATGTTGAGCTTGGCAGTCTTTCCTCCTCTCCTTCTCCTCCTCCTCCACCTCCCCTCCTCTTCCTCCTTCTCTTCCTCTTCCTCCTTCTTCTTCTTCTTCTTCTTCTTCTTCTTCTTCTTCTTCTTCTTCTTCTTCTTCTTCCCCTTCTTCTTCTTTTTCTTCTTCCCCTTCTACTTCTTTTTCTTCTTCCCCTTCTTCTTCTTCTTCTTCTTCTTCTTCTTCTTCTTCTTCTTCTTCTTCTTCTTCTTCTTCTTCTTCTTCTCATCCTCTCCTTCTTAATTTCTTCTTCTTATTCTGACCCGCCTCCTCCTACTCCTCCTCCTTCTTCTTCTTGATCATCACAATAATCTTTACTTTAAGTATTGATACGTAAGACTTATTGATCAATAAAAACAAACCGATGTGGCCAGAAGATATGCTCATCCGTGAAACAGACAACACAAGCGGAAAACATGAGTTAGTCACAGTTAACTGGGGACTCGGTCTTGCAGACACTACCGACAGACTGACAGACAGGGGCGTGTGTTCCAGTCAACAGGCGAGCTGGTTGGCGGTCGGACGGGAGCCGGACTAGGTGGACGGGCGGGCATAACGGAAGGCAAGTAGACAGACAGACAGGTAGACAGACAAATGGATGGACATATGGATAGTAGATGGTTAGCTGCCAAAGTATTTGGTTTAGGTTAGTCGACGGATCAACATCACGGCACACGGGTGTAACCCATAAGTGATCCTCAAGCCTGAGACCGGAGACTCTCAGCTCAATGCGCGAATTCCGTAGCACCGGCGAGGATCCTGAAATACTTTGGGTAGATGTTTAACTCGAAATTTTGTCCGGGCAGCGCCGTTAGGCTACTCTTTTTCGATTTCCAACTTCCAAGGGAATGTTTACCTGTGCAGCAATACACACGGGCGTCAGATCTCGCTACCCAGAGGCCAGGGGAAATTTTATTATTAGATGTCCACGTGAAAAAATCCCGGCCCTCACCGGGGCTTGAACCCGAGACCTCCAGCACTCGAGGCGGACACCATACCTCGAGACCACTCAGATGTGACAGACAGACAACAGGCGGGTAGGTAGATAGGTAGGTAGGTAGGTAGGTAGGTAGGTAGGTAGATAGGTAGGTAGGTAGGGATGGAGGGAGGGATGTAGCAGGGAGACAGGTAGGCAGACAGGCAGTCAGGCAGGATGGTAGGCATATAATATATACATACAGCCAGGCAGACAGACAGATAGCTAAGTAGACAGACAGACAAACAGATAGGCTAGATATTGTGATGGTAGGTAGGTAGTAGGCAGGCAGGTATGTACGTTTGTAGGTAGATAACTATGTACGTAGGTATATAGATAACTATTACGCAGTGCCGTCTCTCTGGCCTAAGTGTTAACGTCTTTCTCCGTAATCCAGTATATTCTCGTGAGTAACGCAGCTGCGCGAGAATCGGCAGCGGTTCGCGCAGCGCTGGTAACTTACGGGGTATGTGAGCCGGTCGCTTAGAAAGCAATGGCAAACTGCTGAATGTAATCTTGCCTAGTACATCGACAGCAGCTGAAAAATTCTGATGTTGACTGCAACGTCCTGTAAGGGATATGTAACATTTAAAAAAAAATAGCAATGTACGTAAGTAGACAGATAAACAGTTAGGTGTAGGTAGGTAGAAACACAAGTGCCTGTTATCGACTACACAACATAGTCCTCCCTAAACCTCACTTTCATTTTAAAATCCACTTTGCCGCAATCAATACTAACAGCAACCAGTAGCGCGAGCCTTCACCGTCTATTTCCGTCACATTCCGTCAACATCCGTCAGCCAATCGTGTAATCACAGTCGCATTCATCATTCCGCGTGAGTTTACATGAAAAATTAAAGTGATAAAATGGACAGGCTGTTGTGAAAAATACTAAATTATACAAACAGATGACAGGGCACATATTGAACTGATATCGAAAATAGGGGGTTGACTCCTGTCGAGTTGATACTAGAGTTCAAGCGTAACACAAAATATGATAAGGAAGTTCGACGAAAGGTAAACACATTCAGATACCGGAGGTCGTTTCGACAAAAGTTTCTTTCACGAATAAGAAACAAATATAGACCAAACATAAAGATGTAACGAGGGGTAGGGGGAAGTTGAAACTTACCTCGCGATCCGAAATTATTCATATAAATTCAAAAACTAGAGGGCAGTATGTCGAGCAGTATCGTTAAGTAAGTCAGAAGCAGGCTTGGCTGAGAGAGTGTGATTTCTATGTAGGTACATGTGTTTGTTCTTCTTGTTGCTCCGCAGGATCATAACGTACTTCTTGTTTCAAAGCAAGATCTTAACATACTGTTTTGTTTAATTGTTTATCTGCCTGTGTCGCGGTTTGCTTTGAAACTAAGCTATTTGTACGGACTCAATCTTGTTTCAATGCGGAGCAATAATGTACAGGAATGTACAGACAACAAAACGGGGACTATTATTTCGGTCACAGTGGGATGTCTGGGGCGTTATGTCTGTATTCATCCATAAAGAGCAGATTATTACTGGAAACAAAAGAGGGGACTGTTCTCGTGATGGCATCATAACTTCTGTTATGTCTGTCTGCGTCTATGACGCAGAGCCCGTTATAACGGTGGTGGTGGTGGGTGGTGGTGGTGGTGGTGGTGGTGGTGGTGGTGGTGGTGGTGGTGGCGGTGGTGGTGGTGGTGGCGGTGGTGGTGGTGGTGGCGGTGGTGGTGGTGGTGGCGGCGGTGGCGGTGGTGGTGGTGGTGGTGGTGGTGGTGGCGGTGGTGGTGGTGGTGGTGGTGGCGGCGGCGGCGGTGGTGGTGGTGGTGGTGGTGGCGGCGGCGGTGGTGGTGGTGGTGGTGGTGGTGGTGGTGGTGGTGGTGGCGGTGGTGGTGGTGGTGGTGGTGGCGGTGGTGGTGGTGGTGGCGGCGGTGGTGGTGGTGGTGGTGGCGGCGGCGGCGAGGGCGGCGGTGGTGGTGGTGGTGGTGGTGGTGGTGGTGGTGGTGGTGGTGGTGGTGGTGGTGGTGGCGGCGGCGGCGGCGGTGGTGGTGGTGGTGGTGGTGGTTGCAAGCATGATTTTTGTTGTTGATGTTGATCGCAAACCCTTTGAGATGTCTCCTCTTGGTAGTTTAATATCATTAGTTTCTTCTAACCTTTTCTACAATTTAAAGTTGTTGCATATCCTTTACAGGACCTTACATCATTTACACAAACTCTCACAGCTATGCACCCACTCAATAACATACAAATACACACTCCCTCTCATACACATGTAATTTTCACTCACTCCACTCACTCACTCCACTCACTCACTCGCTCACTCACTTACACTCATTCACTCACTCACTCACTCACCCACTCACTCACTCACTCACTCACTCACACTCACTCACACTCACTTACTCACACTAACTCACTCACTCACTCACTCACCCACCCACCAAGCCCATCCATCCATCCATCCACCACCCACCCACACTCACACTCACACTCACACACACACACACACATACAGGCAGGCAGGCAGGCAGGCAGACAAACATTCTCTCTCTCTCTCTCTCTCTATCTCTCTCTGTGTGTCATACAGACAGACAGACAGACAGAGAGACAGAGAGACAGACAGACAGCCAGCCAGCCAGCCAGCCAACCAGCCAGCCAGACAGACAGACAGACAGACAGACAGACAGACAGACAGACAGACAGACAGACAGACAGACAGACAGACAGCCAGCCAGCCAGCCAGCCAGACAGACAGACAGACAGACAGACAGACAGACAGACAGCCAGACAGACAGACAGACAGACAGGCAAGATGATAGAACGACATACAGATACAATCCATTACAGATTCGGTAGCTGATACGGTGTCAGCTCGCCGATTTCCGCCCGGAACCAGATTGGTACCGAATATCTGAAGCACTTCTAAATGAGAGGTGATTTGCTACTGGCTACAGTTAGAATATGAATCGGATTCTAAATGGAGCTGCACTGAGCTGAAAACCGTTCAGATTAAAAAAGCAATACTTCCATAGTTGTTAGTTGTCTTTTTTCTAGTTTACATTTTTTTTTTTTGCGATCTTCCTTCTTATGCTGTTCCTCCTCCTCTTCTTTATTTTCAAACTCCTCACTATATAATGACATCAACATACATGTGCCGTGATTATAGTGATGGCATTAGTGCATGAGTACAACCATTAAATCAGCTTTTCTAAGTTTACAAATTTGCCACTGTATCGGGCTATGGGGCTACTCTTTGATTTACTATTTATAACCGCTGACGTAATCTACATGGATTACCTCAGCGGTTGTGGGATGGAATAGTTTTGGAATGGAATAGTTTTCTGCCATTATCTGAGAAAGAGGGTGCGCTAGCGAAGCTGATAGGGAACTCCAATTGTATTGTGAGCACCGTGGAACGAGGGTTCGATGCCTGTGCTCCACGCCTACTATAGTGAGGGACAGACCAGCAACCTATTCTCCCGTGCATTTGGGCCTAAAAGATGTGATAACCTTGTCACATTAAAGACCCATCGCAGAAAACTACTTCTGGTCCAGTTGTGTGTTGTTGTTTGTCCATCAAGAATGATGATGACCATTCATTTCATCCAGTGGGGTTGAAGGTATGGAGCCATGGGTTAATGTAATTACCCGAGAAGGCGAGGAGACCGATACCTTACCCAGAATTCCGGAGAGCATGACACGGTCGGTTCATTTTAAACACTGGCTTCGAGTCTGACATGAAATTTAAGAAACTTAATAAGATGGAGTGTCTACACCATCTCAACTTCCCTGATTTTGCTGAATCACCTCAATCTCACAGAGAATGGGAAGAAATCAAGAAAACACAGAAGTAGCATTGGTCCGCTTTAGTAGAACACAATCAAAAGAGACAGAACTGACGTTACGGATAGAAAGCCTTCGTCGGCACACAAAAATAACCTTGTGTGCCACAAAGACGCCAAAAACATACCATAAAGACGTAGAAGAACGTACAAAATAGACGCCAATCAACGTGCCAGAGAGACGTCAAATACTGTGCTATAAAGACAGTGAAGACGGTCATAAAACTGCGAAAAACATGCCATAAAGACGCAAAAGAAAGCGTCACCAAGACGCCCAAGAACGTGCCGCAGACAAATGGAAGACAGTCATAAAGACGCCAAAGAACGTGCCACAAAGACGCCAAAGAACGGGCCACAAAGACGCCAAAGAACGTGCCACAAAGACGCCAAAGAACGTGCCACAAAGACGGCAAAGAACGTGCCACTAACACATGGAAGACTTCCACAAAGACGCCAAAGAACATGCCACAAAGACGCCAAAGAACATGCCACAAAGACGGCAAAGAACTTGCCACTAACACATGGAAGACTTCCACAAAGACGCCAAAGAACGTGCCACAAAGACGCCAAAGAACATGCCACAAAGACGGCAAAGAACTTGCCACTAACACATGGAAGACTTCCACAAAGACGCCAAAGAACATGCCACAAAGACGCCAAAGAACGTGCCACAAAGACGCCAAAGAACATGCCACAAAGACGGCAAAGAACTTGCCACTAACACATGGAAGACTTCCACAAAGACGCCAAAGAACGTGCCACAAAGACGCCAAAGAACATGCCACAAAGACGGCAAAGAACTTGCCACTAACACATGGAAGACTTCCACAAAGACGCCAAAGAACATGCCACAAAGACGGCAAAGAACGTGCCACTAACACATGGAAGACTTCCACAAAGACGCCAAAGAACGTGCCACAAAGACGCCAAAGAACATGCCACAAAGACGGCAAAGAACTTGCCACTAACACATGGAAGACTTCCACAAAGACGCCAAAGAACATGCCACAAAGACGCCATAGAACGTGCTATAAAGACCCCGAAGAACGCCATAAATGTGTGGAAGGACGTGCCATAAGACGTCCAAAAATGTGCTAACACTGTGTTTACTCAAGGTTGAAGGCACCAATCCCTGGATCGATATGTTTAGATACAGATACGCCAATACGGGCAGCCGTTGAGACTCAAAATAACAGCATCTGTCCGCGGTACAATGGAATATGGGAAGGGAACGACCCGCTAGTATTCCCTTCTCTGCCTCCATTATATGTATACAACCACGTCTCTGTAAACCTGTGCGAGAAATAGGTAAGTGCAAGTATTCACAAGCACTCTTAGAAACAGACGGAAGAATTCTATTTTTTTTTTGGTTGCATATCCCTTACAGGACGTTGCAGTTACCATCAGTATTTTTCAGCTTCTGTTGATGTACTAGGCAAGATTACGCTCAGTAGTTTGCCATTGCTTTCTGAGCGACCGGCTCACATACCCCGTCAGTTACCAACGCGGGGAGATCCGCTACCGATTCTCGTGCAGGTTACGTTACTCACGAGAATATATGAGATTACGGAGAAAGACTTTAAACTCTAGGCCAGGGAGACCCCTTACTAATTAAAGATGTTTGCATATCCTTTACAGGACATCGCTGTCAACATAAGCATCTTTCAGCTGATTGCTGATTTCTTGGCAAGATTACGCTCAGTAGTTTGCCATTGCTTTCTGAGCGGCCGGCTCACATAACCCGTAAGTTACCGACGCGATTCAAACTACTGCTGATTCTCACCGTCGTCACATTACTTAAAAGAGTATACGAGATTACGGAGAAAAATTGCTAATCTCTAAGCCAGGAAGCCGGCCCTAACTAATTAGACAGCCTACAATATTTAAAAGTAAAGCTATTTCGACACAGGATTCCAACTTGCCGACTCTAAATGACACCATTTGTTGTTGTCTTCCACTCTTGCTATAAAGCGTCGTGGGGAGAGGTTACTGGAGTTCCAGCGCCTGTGACTAGCACCTTTCTTCCAATGTTCTCCGTGATTCAAGTGCATGTTTCTACGATCGAGTAAATTAATTCCCTACCGGTTTGCTAGACCTGTCATAGGTTCCTTACCTACTTGACCCTAATGACGCAAGTGATTTACTGAAAGGAAACGTGTACTTCAACGGACAGCCATAATCATCCGTATCTTCTTCTCTTTGGTGAGGATAACGAGAAAGATGGACAAAGACAGAAACACAGATGAAGAAAGCAAGCGGCGGGGTTTTATAAGCACTACGCTTTAAGGAATGAATAGCATCTTTATACATTAATTGATTAATATTTACTTTTGATTAGAATCAAGCTAAAATCAGAAGAAATCCTTTCCTATGAAAACACTGGTTTGAGATCGAAATGATGTATTACATAATAAATAGGGAATATCATTTGGATGTCTAGTTGGTTATGCCTCGAAGTACATTTGTTCCTGCAGCGAGGCGCTGTTGTCATTTGGAGGTAACAGGTTCAAATCCTGGTTGGTAACTATAGCTTTTAATTTTTATGTTGTCTACTGCGTCCTCTAGTCTCTAGTTCTTTCTTTTACTGCTATGAGCACCCAACAAAACATGTGTGTTTACTTAAGAACAAACTGGAAAGCTGTGTTTATCTGTTTCAGTGTGGATAGCAGGGAAGAAAAGAGGTTGAGGGTTGTCTTGGGATGTGCACAAGATACCCACATCTGGAAAATGAGACTTACGCTGGTGTTTCCATTGGCGACATCTAGACTCACTATAGCATAGGGCAAGGTTTATTATATAAGAGCCACCAATGATGACAGACAGTTACTTAAATATCTAAAATGATGATTATGTAGAAGAAGAAGAAGAAGAAGGAGAAGAAGAAGAAGAAGAAGAAGAAGAAGAAGAAGAAGAAGAAGAAGAAGAAGAAGAAGAAGAAGAAGAAGAAGAAGAAGAAGAAGAAGAAGAAGAAGAAGAAGAAGAAGAAGAAGAAAAAGAAGAAGAAGAAGAAGAAGAAGAAGAAGAAGAAGAAGAGGAGGATGAAGAAGAAGACGAGGAAGAGAAAGAGGAAGAAGCGGAGGAAGAAGTGGAGGAAGAGAAAGAGAAAAAGGAAGAGTATGAAGCGGAGGAAGAAGCGGAGGAAATAGCGAAGGAAGAAGCTGAGGAAGAAGCTGAGGAAGTAACTGAGAAAGAAGAGGAGGAAGAAGAGGAGAAAGAATAGGAGGAAGAAGAGGACGACGACGACTGAGGAGGAGAAGAAAGAGAAGAAGAAAGAAAAGAAAGAGGATGAGAAGGAGAAGTAGTACCAGACAGAAGGACGAGGAGGATGAGATGAAGTAGTAGAAGAACAAGGAAAACATGAACAAGAATAAAACCAAGAACCCAACAGAAACAAGAAGAAAATAGAACAAGAATAAGAAAAGCAGAAGAAGAATTAATAAGAGACTACGGAGACAGAAGAAGACTAGGCATAATCAGACAAACAAACGATGAACAAGTTGACTGAGTTGACATCACGACAATCGAGACATTACTATACGCGCTCCGTCCTCATCTTCAACAGCCAGTGAAGAGTCCCAATACTGGTATCTGAAGCAGTCTTATTATGAGTCCGTCTGGCCTGTTCAAGAGCACTGAATATCCGCCAGATCCTCTGTTCATGTCCCTGGCACATTATTCTCTCCAGGCTACGATGATTTATGTGCTCTCCCACACCATACATATGATCACAAAGGGCATGATCATATCTGCCTCTGTGTGCACCAATAACCCACCCCCACCCAGCAGCGAGGTCCCAGCCAATCTGTCCGACTGCTAGTTTCCCAACTCACCAGCATACCCTAAGGAAATTATCTCCATCTTTGATTTGTTTGCTTGTTTGTTTGTTTGTTTGTTTGTTTTTAAGCTTGCCACATTTTACGAAGCAGGCCTGTAGAAAGAAAGAATGAAAGGAACAAAATGAATAAAGAAAGAAAGAAAGAAAGAAAGAAAGAAAGACATAGAAAAAAGAGTAAGTAGAATAATGAATTAAGCAAGATGGAGAGAAAGAAAGAAGTAGAAATAAGATTTAAATAGAAGACGGAGTACTTCAATTTTAATTCAACGCAAACAAAGGGAATTCCAGGGCACACGTCATATCCAGGAGTCCCCTTATTCGCGCTGTATCTCGGTGTGCATGACCTTGACCAGAATAACGTTGTCGGTGTGCAGCAAATGGTTTAGTTATGTGTGTGAGTGGGTTAGGGTTAGGGTTAGGGTTCTAACCCTAACCCTAACCCTAACGCACTGAAAAAAAACTTTAATTGAACGGAGATCCCCCGCCAGTGCTATATATAGCTGCTAACTACGCTATATATAGCTGCTAAAAGCTAAATATAGCCTCGTGACGTCTGTTGCGGTGAATTAAAATTGAAGTACCGAAGATGGAATGCAGCATGATGAAAAAAGAAAGAAAGAAAGAAAGACGTAGAAAGAAGAATAAACAGAATAATGAATTAAGCATGATGGAGAGAAAGAATGAAGTAGAAACAAGATTTAAAAAGAAGACGGAATGAAGCATGATGAAAGAAAGAAAGAAAGAAAGAAAGAAAGAAAGAAAGAAAGAAAGAAAGAAAGACATAGAAACTAGAGTAAATAGAAGAAGGAATTAATCATGATGGAAAGAAAGAAAGAAAGAAAGAAAGAAAGAAAGAAAGAAAGAAAGAAAGAAAGAAAGAAAGACAGAAACTAGAGTAAATAGAAGAAGGAATTAAGCATGATGGAAAGAAAGAAAGAAAGAAAGAAAGAAAGAAAGAAAGAAAGAAAGAAAGAAAGAAAGAAAGAAAGAAAGAAAGAAAGAAATATTAAATACAAGAATGAATTAAACAAGATGAATATAAAGAAAGAAAGAAAGAAAGAAAGAAAGACAGACAGACAGACAGACAGAAGACAGACAGACAGACAGACAGACAGACAGACAGACAGGAAAGAAAGAAAGAAAGAAAGAAAGAAAGAAAGAAAGAAAGAAAGAAAGAAAGAAAGAAAGAAAGAAAGAAAGAGAAAGAAAGAAAGAAAGAAAGAAAGAAAGAAAGAAAGAAAGAAAGAAAGAAAGAAAATTAAATAGAAGAAGTAAGTAAGCTTGATGGAAAGATAGAAAAAAAATACAGACAGACAGATAGACAGACAGACAGACAGACAGACAGACAGACAGACAGACAGACAGACAGACAGACAGACAGACAGACAGACAGACAGACAGACAGACAGACAGACAGACAGACAGACAGACAGACAGACAGACAGACAGACAGACAGACAGACAGACAGACAGACAGACAGACAGACAGACAGACAGACAGACAGACAGACAGACAGACAGACAGACAGACAGACAGACAGACAGACAGACAGACAGACAGACAGACAGACAGACAGACAGACAGACAGACAGACAGACAGACAGACAGACAGACAGACAGACAGACAGACAGACAGACAGACAGACAGACAGACAGACAGACAGACAGACAGACAGACAGACAGACAGACAGACAGACAGACAGACAGACAGACAGACAGACAGACAGACAGACAGACAGACAGACAGACAGACAGACAGACAGACAGACAGACAGACAGACAGACAGACAGACAGACAGACAGACAGACAGACAGACAGACAGACAGACAGACAGACAGACAGACAGACAGACAGACAGACAGACAGACAGACAGACAGACGAACAAATGAAAGTTTTGCAATAAGAATCGAACTGTCGCTAATAACATATTGAAAACGATAGAAACAAACACAACATGTTAACAAAAACTCTAGCACTGCTTTAAAAACAACAAGAAACAAACAGACGAAAAGAAAATCCAGTCACAAGGACAACAGCCAGTAATGAAGCAGTTTCCTTCTTCGCCCCAAATACATTTGCTCATCAAATGAATGTTTGATCTGTGCTCGGGTTGAATTGCTGCTCTTCCGGGTCGTCGCCAAGACAATTTCGGAATCACTTCATGAGGAGAAGGGCATTTTGTTCTACCCTGTACCGTCAGGATTCCCAGAACGGCACTACACGTCACAAAGCACAATGATACCGTAATGGTGCCGCAATGCTCGGTGAGTGGTTTCAGGGGAATGTACTGACAATGTACTGTGCGCGTTATTTTATGATTATATGAGTTGTGATGGAATTGGGGTGGTGCGCCTGCCTGCCACGACAGTGTCAAGGGTTCAAATATCCAGCACAGGCAGGATGATTTCTTTCACGAGAAGTAAGGCTCTGAGGTCGACCCAGCTACATAAAAATGGGTTTTGAGTTATTTTCAGATTGTTTTGGAATATAATAGAAACAAATGAAGATCGTAAACTGATTAGAGACATTAGACGTAGACAGTCACAATTTTTTGGGCATGTTATGAGAAGAAATGAATTGGATAACTTGGTCACAACTGGCAAGATCGAAGTGAAGAAACCAAGGGGAAGACCTAGAAGTAAATACCTGGATGGCTTGACTACGTGGCATGGTCAAGACAGAAACACTGAGCTGATTCACGACTTTGGTGATCGAGTGAGATAGGAAAACATGACAGCCCACGCTTATCGGCATGGCACATGATGGATGGAAGGTAACAGGCTACCCAACATCATATGTTTGTATCCTAGAATATGTGAGTGCCTAACAAAATAGGAAGAGCTTGGAAGCAACAGAGATATGGTTCCTGAGACGATTGCTGCGAGTTCCTTGGACTGCCAGAAAAAGGCCAAAAACTACAACATCATATACAACAATAAGAAAGAGACAAACAGCTTTCTTTGGGCATGTGATGAGAAGAGAGGCATTGGAGAACATCGTGACAACTGGAAAGATCGAGGAGAAGAGAGGTAGACCAATAGAAATGATGTTGGATGGACTGAGACTGTGGCATGGAGGAATATCATCAGCAGAGTTGATCCAGAATACCACAGACCGAGACCTGTGGAGAGCCATGAACGCCTACGTCAGCTGAAAGGGCACTCGATGATGATGATGAGGATGATGATGATGATGATGATGATGATGATGATGATGATGATGATGATGATGATGATGATGATGATGATGATGATGATGATGATGATGATGATGATGATGGTTCACAGATTTAACGTTAGAATGTGATATTCTAAGTTTGGGACTAAGTTTAATATTGTTGTACTTCCACAACTCTCCTTCAGATTAGACCAGTGTATGGGTAATAAATGTTACAATGACCATCGTAACAATTAATATGTTCTGTGTATTCTTATGAACGCGACCTTAATCATCTTTTGAGGTGAATTGGAAATGTCAAAATAAATAAATAAATAAATAAATAAATAACTAGGTAATGGATTCTGTTCTACGCTTTGAGGCGAATTGGGTGTATGGCCTAGCACCATTTTTACAGACCAATCGGTGAATGATGTGGAAAGTATCATGCAGGTGGCCTTTACTTCCCAGAACATTTCCTTGCACTAGTTCAGGCTGGGTCGACCTGTTAGTCAAAGTCAATTATTAAAATAGCCGAGCTTCGATGGGGATTCGAACAGAAAACCTCTGGTTCGGTAGCGAGAGTGCTAGCCAGTTGCGTTACCGCGGCTCCAGATTTGGAAATGCATTACATAGATATGATCCCCAGTTAAAAGTTAGCTTTGGGGGGAGGGGGAGGGGAAGGAGGTGAGAGGGACTTTAAAGGACGTTGCAATCAACCCCGTCATTTATTGGCTGTTTATGATTTACTGGGTAAGTTTACGTTCAGTAGTTTGTCATTGTTTACTCAACGCCCGGCAACTCATACGATCGAAATCAACGCAAAGCGACCCGCTTCCAAATCCCCCATGGCAGATTTCGAACCCTCGACGTCGGGGAATTATGAAACTGCGTTACACTAGCCCCTAACCCACTGACGCCGACCAGGTGCCCCAGCAGGCGAGACATTTCCTGAACGTATCGATCACGTCCCGGGAAACGCCGGTGCTGAAGATGAAGCCCAATCTGTGATGCCTGGCTGGAACAGTGGCTGTTGATGACACGACCCCTGGGCACAGCCGCGGTCTCTAGAAGATAGTCAAGTGGCGTACAGCTGTGTCATCTGCATTGAACTGGGGCTGTTCTAGATTGAAATCTGGTTGTTGGAAGATGATTGCAAAAAGGGAGACCCGAGAGTGGTTTATACCCCCTCTAAATGCTGGGGAGTTGGATTTGAAGCTTAGCCTTATAAGATTCGGGGGAAAATGAGACTGCTCCGTACTTACGATGCATTTGGTGATACTTCAGTCCACGAAGATTGAACGAACGAACGAACTTTATTTTTAAAGTGTCACAAATTGGGCACGCAGGCGTATCTTTACATTCGGCCCGTCTCGCCACTCTTCTTTCTTATATCAATTATCTATTGCGCATCATTCCGTACATCAAATATCTACATATTACATTCACATAGAAAACATATTGTCAAATTAATTATGTTAACATAAACAATCGATATTAGCATGTTATGAGACAGGCAGGCTGACACAGAGACATACAACAACAGACGCCTAAATATGCATAAAAATTTACAGCATACCTACAAGTACATACACTGTCAACAACTCAACTGACAGGCACTATCGGATACTTCTCCCACACCAAACAAGAAACTTGCAAGTCGTGTGCGAGGAAAAGAAATGGTACATTTTATTGCCGTTGGCTCGCTACAAGCAGGTAACAGTCGCTAGTAAACACACAACATAAAGCCACAGAAATTATCTATCACTAGTTGCTAATGCCTATGCTAACTCTCTATCTATTTAGTTAAACACAAAACCCCTATCGCTACTCTAACGAGGTGCACACTACAAGTCCTGTCCTCCCGTCTGACGTTCTTTCATCCCGTCCTCACACACCACGCGGATCGACCTTGACCTTGGTGCGTGTTGCCTCACATGGCACGCTGATCGCAGACGTGGTATGTTGAGTGGATACTCAACTTCTCCGTGGCTACCACGAGGCGTGATGCTATCGTGATTAGAGTGCTAACTCTCTGAACAACGCCTGCGTGTCTCATGAGGGAATGGATAACCATCTCCCATTACCTCATCTCCCCTGCCCTTACCTCGGGCACCGTATCACCTCCTGGCCTCTTCAAGATTGACTGCTCTTCCTGGCGGAGGGGATGCGGTCGAGTCTTTGACACACACCCACCCCTCATGTGTTGCGTCATCAACTTTCACTTATTGGTTGTGACGCAAGAGGTTTCTAAAAAAAATTTAATGTCTCTAATTTTTTTGTTGTCAAAGACTCTAGATAACCTGGCTTTGGGCACTCTAATAGACTTCTACTGACTATTGTCACAATGTAGCAAAATTTTACTTGGCTACTGGCAATCGCCACAAACTTGACTGGTTGGCGTGAGCCCTCTTCTCACATGCTGTATTATATTTATTAGAGGTATGTCTGAACCGGACCGTTGTCTTATAAGACCTGCCCTCACATAGTAAATTAACTTACTACCCATACAAAGTTGACTTTTTTAGGGTCAACACATGAATTGCTTCATGTCCCCCATATAATATTTAACAACCATTATACAAGAGTGTGTGCGACAGGCTTTACCTACTTCGCTTCCGCGTGTAAAGTCCTATTTCACTGTTAAGTTAGTTTTTCGTTGTCTATTATGTCCCCTGACCCGAAGTTATCTCCCTTTGATCTAGAAAAAGTGTATGTAATTTATCTGTTTGTTTTTCTGGTTGTTTGTGTGTTTGGATGTAATTAATCTACTAATCTAACTTCTAACCTATGTTTGTACCTCCTATGTGTATGTATGTTAGTTTTTTAAGTGTCATAATTTGGTTAAATGTGGCCACAAACAGGTGTATAACACTAATTCGTGACTACATTCCCTTGTTATGAAACACCAAAATACTGTAACCTAAGTTCTAAACTATCTTACAGACACACATTCACACTAACACATTCTCAATAACGAAAACCAACACTAACACAGACAAACATTAAAAGTCGCGCCAGGCAGCAGAAGAATTTGCTGACTGATCTCACTCTCTCCCGTCTATTTTCCATTCGCTCTCACTTTCACACTTTCTGTCACACTTCTTTCATCCTTAATTCTGTCACACATCTTTTATCCTTCCACACTAATCCTTCCGATTATTTAAAAACCTTGGAGTGACACTGTACAGGTTTGGCTCAGTTTGAGATATTTGAGCACAATGACTGTGCGAAAACTCGCTGCACGAGTCATGTATTTACACTATATTTACATGGACGAGAAAGGGTTGATGGTGTATCCCCTTGGTCTCATCATCCATTATATTATACTAACTACAACTCTAAATCCTAACATAATAATATTAATTCTATAAATATGTATTTAATGTGTTAACTAAATTTTGTCACGTTATTTATATGATATGTTTATATTAATCGTTATGTTTGTCTAATCTAAGGGATGTAATCTAACTATTTAAATGTAATTAATGTGACGTGAGTTATGTACCTTAATTACATGGATGATGTGAACACAAATTATGTAGTTTTCTAACACTCTACTAACTAATGTTTTTAAATGCACAAAGGAATTATATGAGTGATATTCTTAATCTAAATGGTGTAAATGATGTATGTTCACTTATCTAATCTTTTTATCCTATTATGATGTAACATGATGACATTTAATAAATGGTAATGTTTGATAGGTGGTATGGTTTCATTAAGATGGAATGAACTGAACCGAAATGAAGCTAAGTGAAATACAACAACCTAAATGGTACTATTCCTATCAAACTTTTAATTTAGCTTGTAATTAACTATTTTTACGTCTAAATTAATATTCTAATTTAATTTTAAGCTAAGTAAATGGGTTAATTACTGTACTAAATGTACTATTAAAATAAATGAGAACTATTATATTTCCTAACCTACATCTACTTTATCACTATCTTAAAATATTATATTACATATCACAATAAGTTTATATACATGGTATTCAGCTACCTCAGGTTAGTTGTTGCCTTCATGTTTGTACATTGGTTATATAGGCATAATATATCTACACACTTTGCCTGGGTATCTGAAATACATTGCACAGTCATACTAGTGTTCTATCGGTAGTGCACGTGTAGAGTTCGTTGGTGTCGTAGCTCAGTCTTTTCGTGTCTGTAATTAAGCATTGTTCTGACACTGTTTTCTGCGCTTCACACAAATGATACACCGGAATGGAGCTTAGTTGGTAATGAGCTGTCCTATTTCACACGGTGATATCTACGTTTTGCAGCACAGTTCTTCACTTGATGTCTACGGACACATGATAGTTCACTGTTCTTGGTACATGATTAAGCACATAATGTCGATGTATATGTAACCTATTTTACATAGAATAATATAATATCTTCATGTACTAACTATCACTCTACATTTATATGTGGGATTTCAGGTATTTCTACCCCAGATGGTCTACTTAGGGTATCAGCCAGAATGTTGTCCTTACCCTTGATATGTTCTATACTAAAGGTATAGTTTTGAAGGATCAGAGACCACCTGTATATCCGGTCATTTCGATGCACACCACTCTGATTGTCGGTCTGGACAATGAAGTGCACACCCGCCAGAAATCGATGGAGCTTTCTCACCGCATAGAAGACGCTTAGGGCCTCCAACTCTGATATGGAATATCTGGACTCGGCAGGTGTGATCTTACGGCTCACGTAGCAAATCGGATGGAAGATGCCCTCATAAAATTGGCCTAGTACTGCAGCGATGGAGATCCTGCTGGCATCTGTCCTAAGATAATAAACGAGCCTAGGGTTAGGCAAGCGGAGGATTGGTACATTACTAAAAAGAATTTTCAATTTTGACAATGCAGAAATTAATAATGCATCTTTCACATCCAATTTTACAGATGCTTTCAAAACATTGGAAAATACACTTGTAATTTCCGCTAAATTTGGAATAAATTTACTATAGTAATTTACTAATCCTAGAAGGCTTCTGACCTGTTTTTTCGTGGTAGGAATGGTCAGATTCATAATTTTTGTTATATTCCTATTGTCAGTCTTGAGCTGACCTTGAGAGATGACATGACCCAAAAATTCAATTTCTTTTAGGCCTAGTTCAACTTTGCTCGGTTTGACCGTGAGACCGAAGAGTCGCAACCTATCAAAGACATGTCTGAGTTTCAGTAAGTGTGTTGTCCAGTCTTCAGTATGGACACATATATCATCTATATAGGTCACAGTATTCGTCACTCCATGCAATAGATCTCTAGTTAAGCGTACGAAAGTGGCAGGAGCATTTCGAAGTCCGAAAGGAAGAAATCGCCACTCGTACAGTCCTAAAGGTGTTGAAAACGCAGTAAGATGCATAGATTGAGCCTGCATAGGGACCTGCCAATATCCCTTAGTAAGATCTAGTTTTGAAAAGATTTTAGAAGTAGACATGTCTAGGATAAGATCTTCGCAGGAAGGAATAGGTTCTGCGTCGATCTTAGTGATGTTGTTGAGTTTTCGATAGTCCACGCACAGACGAATTGTGGAATCTTTCTTCTTAACTAAGACGATTGGAAAAGAGTACTCAGATGTCGACTTTTGGATAATCCCACCAGCTTCTAAATTAAGAATTTCCTTATTTAGATTTTCCCTATAGCTGAGTGGGATAGAGTATGGCCTGCATTTGATAGGCCTAGAGTTCGAAAGAAGTCCACTGTTGTGGGCGTGGGTTCAGATCCCACTTCTGACACCACAATTATCCTTGCCTGTCAACAACTCAACTGACAGGCACTATCGGATACTTCTCCCACACCAAACAAGAAACTTGCAAGTCGTGTGCGAGGAAAAGAAATGGTACATTTTATTGCCGTTGGCTCGCTACAAGTAGGTAACAGTCGCTAGTAAACACACAACATAAAGCCACAGAAATTATCTATCACTAGTTGCTAATGCCTATGCTAACTCTCTATCTATTTAGTTAAACACAAAACCCCTATCGCTACTCTAACGAGGTGCACACTACAAGTCCTGTCCTCCCGTCTGACATTCTTTCATCCCGTCCTCACACACCACGCGGATCGACCTTGACCTTGGTGCGTGTTGCCTCACATGGCACGCTGATCGCAGACGTGGTATGTTGAGTGGATACTCAACTTCTCCGTGGCTACCACGAGGCGTGATGCTATCGTGATTAGAGTGCTAACTCTCTGAACAACGCCTGCGTGTCTCATGAGGGAATGGATAACCATCTCCCATTACCTCATCTCCCCTGCCCTTACCTCGGGCACCGTATCACCTCCTGGCCTCTTCAAGATTGACTGCTCTTCCTGGCGGAGGGGATGCGGTCGAGTCTTTGACACACACCCACCCCTCCTGTGTTGCGTCATCAACTTTCACTTATTGGTTGTGACGCAAGAGGTTTCTAAAAAAAATTTAATGTCTCTAATTTTTTTTTTGTCAAAGACTCTAGATAACCTGGCTTTGGGCACTCTAATAGACTTCTACTGACTATTGTCACAATGTAGCAAAATTTTACTTGGCTACTGGCAATCGCCACAAACTTGACTGGTTGGCGTGACCCCTCTTCTCACATGCTGTATTATATTTATTAGAGGTATGTCTGAACCGGACCATTGTCTTATAAGACCTGCCCTCACATAGTAAATTAACTTACTACCCATACAAAGTTGACTTTTTTAGGGTCAACACATGAATTGCTTCATGTCCCCCCATATAATATTTAACAACCATTATACAAGAGTGTGTGCGACAGGCTTTACCTACTTCGCTTCCGCGTGTAAAGTCCTATTTCACTGTTAAGTTAGTTTTTCGTTGTCTATTATGTCCCCTGACCCGAAGTTATCTCCCTTTGATCTAGAAAAAGTGTATGTAATTTATCTGTTTGTTTTTCTGGTTGTTTGTGTGTTTGGATGTAATTAATCTACTAATCTAACTTCTAACCTATGTTTGTACCTCCTATGTGTATGTATGTTAGTTTTTTTAGTGTCATAATTTGGTTAAATGTGGCCACAAACAGGTGTATAACACTAATTCGTGACTACATTCCCTTGTTATGAAACACCAAAATACTGTAATCTAAGTTCTAAACTATCTTACAGACACACATTCACACTAACACATTCTCAATAACGAAAACCAACACTAACACAGACAAACATTAAAAGTCGCGCCAGGCAGCAGAAGAATTTGCTGACTGATCTCACTCTCTCCCGTCTATTTTCCATTCGCTCTCACTTTCACATTTCTGTCACACTTCTTTCATCCTTAATTCTGTCACACATCTTTTATCCTTCCACACTAATCCTTCCGATTATTTAAAAACCTTGGAGTGACACTGTACAGGTTTGGCTCAGTTTGAGATATTTGAGCACAATGACTGTGCGAAAACCGCTGCACGAGTCATGTATTTACACTATATTTACATGGACGAGAAAGGGTTGATGGTGTATCCCCTTGGTCTCATCATCCATTGTATTATACTAACTACAACTCTAAATCCTAACATAATAATATTAATTCTATAAATATGTATTTAATGTGTTAACTAAATTTTGTCACGTTATTTATATGATATGTTTATATTAATCGTTATGTTTGTCTAATCTAAGGGATGTAATCTAACTATTTAAATGTAATTAATGTGACGTGAGTTATGTACCTTAATTACATGGATGATGTGAACACAAATTATGTAGTTTTCTAACACTCTACTAACTAATGTTTTTAAATGCACAAAGGAATTATATGAGTGATATTCTTAATCTAAATGGTGTAAATGATGTATGTTCACTTATCTAATCTTTTTATCCTATTATGATGTAACATGATGACATTTAATAAATGGTAATGTTTGATAGGTGGTATGGTTTCATTAAGATGGAATGAACTGAACCGAAATGAAGCTAAGTGAAATATAACAACCTAAATGGTACTATTCCTATCAAACTTTTAATTTAGCTTGTAATTAACTATTTTTACGTCTAAATTAATATTCTAATTTAATTTTAAGCTAAGTAAATGGGTTAATTACTGTACTAAATGTACTATTAAAATAAATGAGAACTATTATATTTCCTAACCTACATCTACTTTATCACTATCTTAAAATATTATATTAATATCACAATAAGTTTATATACATGGTATTCAGCTACCTCAGGTTAGTTGTTGCCTTCATGTTTGTACATTGGTTGTATAGGCATAATATATCTACACACTTTGCCTGGGTATCTGAAATACATTGCACAGTCATACTAGTGTTCTATCGGTAGTGCACGTGTAGAGTTCGTTGGTGTCGTAGCTCAGTCTTTTCGTGTCTGTAATTAAGCATTGTTCTGACACTGTTTTCTGCGCTTCACACAAATGATACACCGGAATGGAGCTTAGTTGGTAATGAGCTGTCCTATTTCACACGGTGATATCTACGTTTTGCAGCACAGTTCTTCACTTGATGTCTACGGACACATGATAGTTCACTGTTCTTGGTACATGATTAAGCACATAATGTCGATGTATATGTAACCTATTTTACATAGAATAATATAATATCTTCATGTACTAACTATCACTCTACATTTATATGTGGGATTTCAGGTATTTCTACCCCAGATGGTCTACTTAGGGTATCAGCCAGAATGTTGTCCTTACCCTTGATATGTTCTATACTAAAGGTATAGTTTTGAAGGATCAGAGACCATCTGTATATCCGGTCATTTCGATGCACACCACTCTGGATGACCGTGATGGGAGAATTGTCGGTCTGGACAATGAAGTGCACACCCGCCAGAAATCGATGGAGCTTTCTCACCGCATAGAAGACGCTTAGGGCCTCCAACTCTGATATGGAATATCTGGACTCGGCAGGTGTGATCTTACGGCTCACGTAGCAAATCGGATGGAAGATGCCCTCATAAAATTGGCCTAGTACTGCAGCGATGGAGATCCTGCTGGCATCTGTCCTAAGATAATAAACGAGCCTAGGGTTAGGCAAGCGGAGGATTGGTACATTACTAAAAAGAATTTTCAATTTTGACAATGCAGAAATTAATAATGCATCTTTCACATCCAATTTTACAGATGCTTTCAAAACATTGGAAAATACACTTGTAATTTCCGCTAAATTTGGAATAAATTTACTATAGTAATTTACTAATCCTAGAAGGCTTCTGACCTGTTTTTTCGTGGTGGGAATGGTCAGATTCATAATTTTTGTTATATTCCTATTGTCAGTCTTGAGCTGACCTTGAGAGATGACATGACCCAAAAATTCAATTTCTTTTAGGCCTAGTTCAACTTTGCTCGGTTTGACCGTGAGACCGAAGAGTCGCAACCTATCAAAGACATGTCTGAGTTTCAGTAAGTGTGTTGTCCAGTCTTCAGTATGGACACATATATCATCTATATAGGTCACAGTATTCGTCACTCCATGCAATAGATCTCTAGTTAAGCGTACGAAAGTGGCAGGAGCATTTCGAAGTCCGAAAGGAAGAAATCGCCACTCGTACAGTCCTAAAGGTGTTGAAAACGCAGTAAGATGCATAGATTGAGCCTGCATAGGGACCTGCCAATATCCCTTAGTAAGATCTAGTTTTGAAAAGATTTTAGAAGTAGACATGTCTAGGATAAGATCTTCGCAGGAAGGAATAGGTTCTGCGTCGATCTTAGTGATGTTGTTGAGTTTTCGATAGTCCACGCACAGACGAATTGTGGAATCTTTCTTCTTAACTAAGACGATTGGAAAAGAGTACTCAGATGTCGACTTTTGGATAATCCCACCAGCTTCTAAATTAAGAATTTCCTTATTTAGATTTTCCCTATAGCTGAGTGGGATAGAGTATGGCCTGCATTTGATAGGCCTAGAGTTCGAAAGAAGTCCACTGTTGTGGGCGTGGGTTCAGATCCCACTTCTGACACCACAATTATCCTTGCCTGTCAACAACTCAACTGACAGGCACTATCGGATACTTCTCCCACACCAAACAAGAAACTTGCAAGTCGTGTGCGAGGAAAAGAAATGGTACATTTTATTGCCGTTGGCTCGCTACAAGTAGGTAACAGTCGCTAGTAACCACACAACATAAAGCCACAGAAATTATCTATCACTAGTTGCTAATGCCTATGCTAACTCTCTATCTATTTAGTTAAACACAAAACCCCTATCGCTACTCTAACGAGGTGCACACTACAAGTCCTGTCCTCCCGTCTGACGTTCTTTCATCCCGTCCTCACACACCACGCGGATCGACCTTGACCTTGGTGCGTGTTGCCTCACATGGCACGCTGATCGCAGACGTGGTATGTTGAGTGGATACTCAACTTCTCCGTGGCTACCACGAGGCGTGATGCTATCGTGATTAGAGTGCTAACTCTCTGAACAACGCCTGCGTGTCTCATGAGGGAATGGATAACCATCTCCCATTACCTCATCTCCCCTGCCCTTACCTCGGGCACCGTATCACCTCCTGGCCTCTTCAAGATTGACTGCTCTTCCTGGCGGAGGGGATGCGGTCGAGTCTTTGACATACACACATTCAGACAAACAAACAAACATCGTTTACATAAACTCTCACTGTTATACACCCAACTCGGTAACACACAATACACACTCCCTAGCATACACCTACACATACACTCACAATCACAAACACACTAACAAACATTCATTCATACATAACTACATACATACTCTCTCTCTCTCTCACTCTCTCTCTCACTCTCTCTCTCTCTCTCACTCTCTCTCTCACTCACTCTCTCTTACTCTCTCTCTCTCTCTCTCTCTCTCTCTCTCTCTCTCTCTCTCTCTCTCTCTCTCTCGCCGGTCTTTCTGGCCTAGGAGTTAGCGACTTTCTACGTAATTCCATATATTCTCGTGAGTAACGTAACCTGCGTGAGAATCGATAGCGGTTATCGCCGCGTTGGTAACTACTTACGGGGTATGTGAGCCGGTCGCTCAGAAAGCAATGGCAAACTACTGGGCGTAATCTTGCCAAGTAACAATCAGCTGAAAGATGCTGATGTTGACAGCGATGTCCTGTAAAGGATATAAATGTTTCGCATATCCTATACAGGACATCGCTGTCAACATCAGCATCTTTCAGCTGATTGTTGATTTCTTGGCAAGATTACGCTCAGTAGTTTGCCATTGCTTGAGTTCAAAGCCGACGATCGTAATATCAAAAAAAGGTAACAAGTTTGTTCTGTTTTGCGCTCGCTCGCTCTGAACTCTAGCGTAGTCCATACACACTATTTATAGTAGTGATGGACTGAATTTTCACATCACCCACTGGGTTCCCATTGCTCTACAAAAAATATGGGTTTAGCACCATGTACCCAAAGCGTCTCAGAAACTGTAAAATGGTCGAGTATATACTTGTTAAAATAGAATATGATAGTATTTATATTTTATATATCATAGCAATGGTAAATTTGCTAAGAAATCACCAACAGCCAAACAATGCCGGGGTTGACTGAAACGTCCTGTAAAGGATTTGCAACTACCATTTTATTATAGTATGTATACATTCTGGTGTATAAAGGTTTTAAAGTGATTTAAAGACGAGAGAATCGACTTAATAGCTCCGGGTTTATCCCATGTGGCTCAGTCTCTTTCCACAGGACGGTCTACCGAAAGCGTGGCACAGAGCACGAACTCTGTAGCTCCAGCGATGACCCCCAGGAGTCTCCGAGAAAACTGCACTCGTCGACTCAGGAGTCCGGAATCGAACCCACTACCTCCGAAGCGCGAGGCAGGTTGCCTAACCACTTCGTCAATGACACCCACCGATTTTCTGGTGTATACACGTTGGTTTAGTTTAGTTTATTTAGTTTAGTTTAGTCGACGGATCAACATCACGGCACACGGGTGTGACCCATAAGTGCTCAGTTCTACTCCTAACTCACCTGAGACTCTCCTGACACCGGAGAATCTCAGCTCAGTGCACGAATTCCGTAGCACCGGCGAGGATCCTGAAATACTTTGGGTAGATTTGTAACTCGAAATTTTGCCCGGTCAGCGAAATTAGGCTACTCTTTTTCGATTTCCAACTGCCAAGGGATTTTTTACGTGCGCAACAATACACACGGGCGTCCGATCTCACTACCTAGAGACCAGGGGAAATTTTATTACTAGAAGTCCACGTGCAAAAATCCCGGCCCTCACCGGGGTTTGAACCCGGGACCTCCAGCACTCGAGACGGACACCGTACCTGGAGACCACTCAGCCCCTTAATACGAAAGGTATCCTAGTATACATAACGGGGTGTTGTGCACCAAGCTGAGCATGTTGTGTGATCTATGTAAGCAAGCTTGGGCACTTATGGAGGTATTCAAGATTAATACAGATGATCCTGTATAAAGCTGAATTCTCAGACTGGTGTTTCTTCGGGTAACATTTGCACCGCACAGAAAGTGTTAGAAAATGGTTGTCGTTGATCTTGTTACTGATTCTGTTGCTGTTGATGATGACCAGAGGTTCTTTGATACCCGGGGCCAACCCCTTGATTGGATGCCCCTAAATTGTTCTTTACCTCATTCATTCCTCCTCCCCTCCGACTGCACTGTGCCGCCCCCTCTCCCTAACTGGATGACCCCCTCCAGGCTGGATGCCCGGGGCCGTCGCACCCCCGCATCCCCCTCTGCACGCCACTGATGATGACAATGATGACGCTGTTGATATGGTCATTGTAGCTGATCTTGATGTTGCTATTAAACTGCTGCTGCTGATGAGGTTTTTATTGCTAATCTGCGTTCTCTTGAGTTGTCTATCCCTAGCAGCCCATAGAATGAACTAAAGTACTGCTTACCACTAAAACAACAAACACAAAATTAATCTGTAGCGAAGAATGTGTTGTTCTATCGGCCGGAAGATGTATACCCCAATAAGCCACATATTGGGTACCGCTGACTAACTGTCACTCGCGTCACCATTGGACAAATTCAGGGACACCGGCGCGCGACATTCCGCGCTGTTGATCCGTCCGTAAATATTGATCGAGCGGGTAATTCTATCCTAATCAGAAACAATGACTGTTTGAGGAGACGGTAGCAAGTTGGTATGTTGCTGTTTGTCTTGTGAAAGTTACGATTCTTACACGTACTAACTAAGAAAGGTCATACGGTGTACAGTGATGTATTCCCAGAGAAAAAACATACTGTGGGGTTTCAATTGTCAGGAGAATAAATAAAAAGTGTTTGTATATCCTTTACAGGACATTGCTGTCAACATCAGCATCTTTCAGCTGATTGTTGATTTCTTGGCAAGATTACGCTCAGTAGATGGCGGGTCCGTAAACTGTTAACGGGGCACAAAGAAGGCAAGGTGGCAGCAATAACTGACTGGGTCATAGCTAGCCACTGAGGCAGAGGTGGAAACTGCGGCAATCTTCCAGGGAAACTAGCCGACTTTTAAGTGGTCAGAAACTGCAGTGATAATGCTGGCAGATGCACGGATGCCTAAGTTTCGTCCCTTTGAAGGTGATTGGCTTCTGGGCATACACTTAACGATGTCGATAAGGGATAAGTACGATAACGACCGTCTCGAAGGTGAATACGCACGACAGAAGACAATCACCCGGGAGTCACAACCCAATCGGGCTCGCCCACTTAGAGTGTCAAGAAGGAAAAGCGGCAGAAGCATTCAGCGAGGGAGACCAGCTTCTGATGATGGGAATCCTCCAGTAGTGCTTGCTCCACGGCGAAGCTTTTACCACAGGAAGAATTCACCAAGGCAAGAATTCACATTCCACAAAAAAAATCAAAGATACCACCAATCATTATACATACATTCGCAACCTGTTTGAACACTATCTCAGTACAGACTACATGTCCCCATAAACAAACAAAAAACAAAAAATAAGACAATAAGAGGGGTAAATTATCTGAAACGACAACTAGCCAAAAAACATTCCCATGTGTATGGCACGTTACATCTTCCTTAGGTATTTATAATGCCCATGTTAAACATTGCCTCAGTGAGTCATTTATTATTGATTAATTTTCATGCGTTTTATTGCTTATTGTTTTTTGCTGTCAAAGATTTGCTTCATAAGTGATGTTGAATGAAAGAATGTATGAAAGGAAAGAAAGAAGAAGGGCAGAATGTCAGACGGGCCTGCGTGCCCAATTCTTAACCCTTTGAAAATAAAGATTGTTCATTTGTTCGTTCGTTCCTTCATTCGTTCGTTCACATTGCACTAGAAAATTTGTGGAAGTAAGAAGACAATAAACCTAGTACTACAATAAGACTTTAATATAATTGTAACCAATGTTAAATCTGTACTGCTTTACTGATCAGAAATATGGAGAATGATTGAAATAGTTCTAATAAATTACATTCATTAACTGTTGTCTGAGCTAAACACAAGGACTAACAAAGTGTGAAAGAATCGACAACTCGGAGCTCAGGGAGAGGGCTAGAGATAACTCGGAGCTGAGGGAGAGGGCTAGAGATAACTCGGAGCTCTGGGAGAGGGCTAGAGATAACTAGGAGCTCTGGGAGAGGGCTAGAGATAACTCGGAGCTCTGGGAGAAGGCTAGAGATAACTCGGAGCTGAGGGAGAGGGCTAGAGATAACTCGGAGCTCTGGGAGAGGGCTAGAGATAACTCGGAGCTCTGGGAGAAGGCTAGAGATAACTCGGAGCTCAGGGTGACGGCTAGAGATAACTCGGAGCTCTGGGAGAGGGCTAGAGATAACTCGGAGCTCAGGGAGAGGGCTAGAGATAACTCGGAGCTCAGGATGACGGCTAGAGATAACTCGGAGCTCAGGGAGAGGGCTAGAGAGACTCCAATGAACCAGGAGGTGAGGAAAAGACACCGGCTCTGGACTGGACAGACACTGAACAAACCTTGCTAATAGAATCACAAGAAATTCCTTTCTTAGGAACCCAGATAGCAAATGAAATGCAGGGAGACTTAATAAAAAAAATGCATGGAGAACTGAATTAGAAAATTAGATAAAGAATAGACGGAGACTAAATGGAACTGGGTCTATGGTGAGGGGGTTACGAATTCAATTCGTAATCTCGCATACCGCAGTTGAAACACAGAGGCGGGCAATTTGGCAGCAGACCGCCTTGCATTGATCTACATTCAAAGTTATGCTTCCTGGTCGATCTGAAAGCAATGGCAAACTACTGAACCTAAACTTGTTCAGGTGTCACACACAGTCAAAATAGGCTGGAGTTAACTGCTACCCCTGTATAGGTTATGCAACTAACTTGACATGGTACTAACTGCAGAAGATAGCCCTCTAACAGTATTGGAAAGTTTTCGTCATTACATATCATAACTTATGGAAGGGAAAATCCCAACTGCACCTCTTAGTGGCAAAGGATGGGAAACACACCACAGCCTGGCAAATGCAGCCCTGGGGACCGAGTATCCACCGGGATAGATGGACAACCCTGCAGCTGAGCAGAGCAGGGCACTCACTTGTCCTAACATCCAGAAATGTAGTAGTGATACGATGGCACAGTATTGGTGGCGGATAATACAAAAGATATACAACAATTGTTGGATATTGTAGTAACGGAGAGTGCAAAGAAAGGATTCTCTTTGGATATCAAGAAAACAGTAACAATGGTGATATCAAAGAAATATGTGACATCCAAAATTTGAAAAGGAAATAGAATTGAACATTTTTACCAAGTGGACAATTTTAAATACCTACGGGTACTTATAACATCCGAGGAAGGTGCACAACAGAGATTAAGAGCAGAATAGGGCAAGCAAAATATAAATTGAATGTAAGAAAGAGAGTTCTGAAGTGCTATATAGAACTTGTTTTGCTGTATGGCTGTGAATCTTGGAATATAAATGAACAACTTAGGAAGAAATTGGAAGCAACAGGGATGTGGTTCCTCAGACGAAGGTTGCGAATTCCTTGGCATGCCAGAGTATCTAACAACGACTGCTTGAGACAGACGATTGAAACTAGAACATTATATACAACAATAAGAAAGAGATGACATTAAACATAACAATAATAAAGAGCCAAACAGCTTTCTTTGGTCGTGTGAAGAGAAGAGAGACATTTGAGAACATCGTGACAACTGAAAAGATAAAGAGGAAGAGAGGAAGAGGCCGAACAAGAGAACTGATGCTAGATAGATTGAGACGGTGGCATGGAGGAATATCAGCAGCAGAGTTGACCCAGAACACCAAAAAAACTACAATCTGTGGAGAAACATGAATGCGTACGCCATATGATAGGGCACTTGATGATGATGACAGGGTGTTGATGAAGATTATGATGATAACCACGATGATACTGATGATGATGATGAATGTATATTATACGACCAATATATTGTAAACCAAATGTGTCGCAACAACGTTGTCAGGGGAAATCTTTAATATCTGACTAAAATTTCGCAGTTACATCGACGGCCACTGGCTATGAACAAGCAAGACATGAAGAGAATTATGGCAACTACAAACACCCTCGTCGATAATCAACATCATTAATTTATTCACTATAAGAAGCTTACAGAAATCTAGAGATTTTAGCAAATACTCAGCACATATTCAACGTAGAAAAAGTCAAAGGGCGAAGACAGGCATATGAGAATGGCATAGTGGCGTAATTGAAAGAAACTGAAATATAAAATTAGAATGTATTCACCAAGGGAGGAAAATCGAATGGACATTTCCTTGTAGAAAAGGCAAATTGCAACAGCTAAGGACAGCAAATCGAAGAGGATTAAAAATATGTAAATAACAGCAGGGGGTGATAAAGTTACTGAATGCAGCTAAAATAAACAAAGTGCGAGTATTAACAAGAAGAACATGCTAATGACAACACAGCAGGAGGGTGTTTGGATTTGTAAATTAGCACAACGATCTTCTTCTTCTTCTCCTTCTACTACTTCTTCTGTTTCTTTCTTTCTTCGTCTTCGTCGTCTTCTCTTCCTTCCTCCCTCCCTTCCTCCCTCCCTCCCTCCCTCCCTCCCTCCCTCTCTCTCTCTCTCTCTCTCTCTCTCTCTCTCTCTCTCTCTCTTTCTTTCTTTCTTTCTTCTTCTTCTTCTTCTTCTTCTTCTTCTTCTTCTTCTTCTTCTTCTTCTTCTTCTTCTTCTTCTTCTTCTTCTTCTTGCTCTTCTCCTAGTACCCTTAAATAAGGCATTGACGATCATGGCTCCCCAGAACTCTCTATGTTGATGGTGCAGACCGCTGGGCTTGAGATGTTGAGGCCATTGTTAAGCGAACTGTTTAACCTCCAGCGGTGTAGACAAGTTGTATTGTATCTGTATCTTGTTGCTGTCAGCGTCTTCTGTCTGGACCTTCATGGCTTCTGCATAGACGGCTTGCCAGACCGCATCTACACTGTTACAACACAAAAAAGCAACAGGAACCCTTTGTAGCTATGCGACGTGTTAGGACCACCACACTGCTCAGACCTGGGTTCACGAGGGAATAGGTGGTCATTGCTTCCCTCCAATAGCGAACGGTGAGTATAGGGGTCCGAATCCTTGTCCGACTGCGCTAATGCCAATGTCCGCGAAATGCTCTAACGGTTACAACGTTGGTCAGGTCAGTACCTCATAAGTCGGAGTGTACTGATGGCGAGGGACACTGGTAACAAGAAAAGCTAATCCACCCGCAAAAATCCGTCCTGTACTCCCCAGTAGTAGCAACTATTTGTAGTAGTAGCATGTGTATGGACTATGCTTCAGTTAATGGAACAAACAAAACAATCACAATATTCATGTAACGGTCATAAAGGACAAAACAATCACAATATTTATGTAACGGTCATAACGGACAAAGCAATCACAATATTCATGTAACGGTCATAACGGACAAAACAATCACAATATTCATGTAACGTTCATAAAGGACACAACAATCACAATATTCATGTAACGGTCATAACGGACAAAGCAATCACAATATTCATGTAACGGTCACAAAGGACAAAACAATCACAATATTCATGTAACGGTCATAACGGACAAAGCAATCACAATATTCATGTAACGGTCATAACGGACAAAACAATCACAATATTCATGTAGCGGTCATAACGGACAAAGCAATCACAATATTCATGTAACGGTCATAACGGACAAAACAATCACAATATTCATGTAACGGTCATAACGGACAAAGCAATCACAATATTCATGTAACGGTCATAACGGACAAAACAATCACAATATTCATGTAACGGTCATAACGAACAAAACAATCACAATATTCATGTAACGGTCATAACGAACAAAACAATCACAATATTCATGTAACGGTCATAACGAACAAAACAATCACAATATTCATGTAACGGTCATAACGGACAAAACAATCACAATATTCATGTAACGGTCATAACGAACAAAACAATCACAATATTCATGTAACGGTCATAACGAACAAAACAATCACAATATTCATGTAACGGTCATAACGGACAAAACAATCACAATATTCATGTAACGGTCATAACGAACAAAACAATCACAATATTCATGTAACGGTCATAACGAACAAAACAATCACAATATTCATGTAACGGTCATAAAGGACAAAACAATCACAATATTCATGTAACGGTCATAACGACAAAACAATCACAATATTCATGTAACGGTCATAACGAACAAAACAATCACAATATTCATGTAACGGTCATAACGAACAAAACAATCACAATATTCATGTAACGGTCATAACGAACAAAACAATCACAATATTCATGTAACGGTCATAACGAACAAAACAATCACAATATTCATGTAACGGTCATAACGGACAAAACAATCACAATATTCATGTAACGGTCATAACGGACAAAGCAATCACAAATATTCATGTAACGGTCATAACGGACAAAACAATCACAATATTCATGTAACGGTCATAACGGAACAAAGCAATCACAATATTCATGTAACGGTCATAACGGACAAAACAATCACAATATTCATGTAACGGTATAACGGACAAAACAATCACAATATCATGTAACGGTCATAACGAACAAAACAATAACAATATTCATGTAACGGTCATAACGAACAAAACAATCACAATATTCATGTAACGGTCATAACGAACAAAACAATAACAATATTCATGTAACGGTCATAACGGACAAAACAATCACAATATTCATGTAACGGTCATAACGGACAAAACAATCACAATATTCATGTAACGGTCATAACGAACAAAACAATCACAATATTCATGTAACGGTCATAACGACAAAACAATCACAATATTCATGTAACGGTCATAACGAAAAAAACAATCACAATATTCATGTAACGGTCATAACGAACAAAACAATCACAATATTCATGTAACGGTCATAACGAACAAAACAATCACAATATTCATGTAACGGTCATAACCGAACAAAACAATCACAATATTCATGTAACGGTCATAACGAACAAAACAATCACAATATTCATGTAACGGTCATAACGAACAAAACAATCACAATATTCATGTAACGGTCATAACGAACAAAACAATCACAATATTCATGTAACGGTCATAACGAACAAAACAATCACAATATTCATGTAACGGTCATAACGAACAAAACAATCACAATATTCATGTAACGGTCATAACGAACAAAACAATCACAATATTCATGTAACGGTCATAACGAACAAAACAATCACAATATTCATGTAACGGTCATAACGAACAAAACAATCACAATATTCATGTAACGGTCATAAAGGACAAAACAATCACAATATTCATGTAACGGTCATAACGGACAAAGCAATCACAATATTCATGTAACGGTCATAACGGACAAAACAATCACAATATTCATGTAACGGTCATAACGAACAAAACAATCACAATATTCATGTAACGGTCATAACGAACAAAACAATCACAATATTCATGTAACGGTCATAACGAACAAAACAATCACAATATTCATGTAACGGTCATAACGAACAAAACAATCAAATATTCATGTAACGGTCATAACGAACAAAACAATCACAATATTCATGTAACGGTCATAACGAACAAAACAATTCACAATATTCATGTAACGGTCATAACGAACAAAACAATCACAATATTCATGTAACGGTCATAACGAACAAAACAATCACAATATTCATGTAACGGTCATAACGAACAAAACAATCACAATATTCATGTAACGGTCATAACGAACAAAACAATCACAATATTCATGTAACGGTCATAACGAACAAAACAATCACAATATTCATGTAACGGTCATAACGGACAAAACAATCACAATATTCATGTAACGGTCATAACGAACAAAACAATCACAATATTCATGTAACGGTCATAACGAACAAAACAATCACAATATTCATGTAACGGTCATAACGAACAAAACAATCACAATATTCATGTAACGGTCATAACGAACAAAACAATCACAATATTCATGTAACGGTCATAACGAACAAAACAATCACAATATTCATGTAACGGTCATAACGAACAAAACAATCACAATATTCATGTAACGGTCATAACGAACAAAACAATCACAATATTCATGTAACGGTCATAAAGGACAAAACAATCACAATATTCATGTAACGGTCATAACGGACAAAACAATCACAATATTCATGTAACGGTCATAATGGACCAACGCTGCTGTCGGACTCATCAAACATTTACTATAGCGTACCACAAATGATGGTTCCGTCCGCGCTACTGTCCTCTGTCGATTTACTGAGAACACATTTGGTCGAACCGTATCCCCATTCTCGTTTATGAATAATGATAATGGGTTTATAATCTAGAAAACCACCTTACAGCTGTCCGCTAACCGGTTTTCTGAAGATGGGGTATTTTGAAAATGGGAAAGAGATGAGAATCGGTCAACCGGATAGTTCATCAAGCTTCTATTCATGTTTATGACTTTACGACAATGGATGAGTACAAACGCTGGCACAGGGAAACAAGCAATGTCAATACATTTCACCGATTTTATTTTCCCATCACAGATCGATTGTCGTTCGACTACCGTGGATACTAATCCGTTCATTCTTAATACGCTAGCGCCGATCACGGAGTATACTCGTTCAGACATTTCATGATTGTATACTTTGAATAACCCGGGTAGCTGTGGGTTAGGGGATAGTCGGACGAGCAAGTTCATAATTCCTGGATACTCCGAATCGAGGGTTTGACATCAGCCGCGGATTTGCGTTGATTTAGATGACAGAAGGCTTGAGGTTTTCAGAAAGGTTAATCTTCCTGGGAGTGAGTCATGCTAAAGTTAGTAAAGCATGAGAGGATAAAGCTTTAGAGGATAATGGTTGAGAGAGTAAAGCTTGAGAGGGTAAAGTTTGAGAGGTTAAAAGTTGAGAGGGTGAAGATTGAGATGGTAAATGTTGAGAGAGTAAAGCTTGAAGGGGTAAAGCTTGGGAGAGTAAAGCTTGAGTGGATAAAATTTGAGTGGATAAAACTTGAGATAGTAAAGGTTGAGAGGGTAAAGCTTGAGAGGATAAAGCTTGAGAGGGTAACAGTATAGTGAAAATATCTAGCTTTTCGGCTAATACTGTTTAATGATACATTTTTGTTTTCTGCACGCATATTCTAATATTGATCTCAGTGTACCTTCTTAATGTTCCTCATTCGTGTTCTGAACGGTTGTTGTTGTTGTTGTTGTTGTTGTTGTTGTTGTTGTTGTTGTTGTTGTTGTTGTTGTTGTTGTCTTCTATTTGTGTCGTAAGGAGTCGTGGGGAGAAGTATTTGAAGCTCAAGCTCCTGAGACTAGCGCCTTTCCTCCAACTTCTTTACCTTCTGCCCCTTTCCCTCTTTTCCATTGTATCCACTTTTGGGGCCACACACAAATAAATCAACCAACGTACGCCCAGATGTCATATCTTTTGCTATCTCTTGCAGCATCCCTCCACCCTCCTCATATAATTCACCTCTTCCTATAATTCTCTTCTCCTTGTGTTTTTATGCTTCCTAATATCTCATTCACCCCGTGGTTTCCAGACGCGGAGGTATCTAGTTACACAATCTTGAGGTTGTCTCTATGTGTGTCCTACCAGAGATAATGTCCCCCAGTTTGAGACGGAAGTATCTAGTTACACAATCTTGAGGTTGTCTCTATGTGTGTCCTACCAGAGGTAATGTCCCCCAGTTTGAGACGGAAGTATCTAGTTACACAATCTTGAGGTTGTCTCTATGTGTGTCCTACCAGAGGTAATGTCCCCCAGTTTGAGACGGAAGTATCTAGTTACACAATCTTGAGGTTGTCTCTATGTGTGTCCTACCAGAGATAATGTCCCCCAGTTTGAGACGGAAGTATCTAGTTACACAATCTTGAGGTTGTCTCTATGTGTGTCCTACCAGAGGTAATGTCCCCCAGTTTGAGACGGAAGTATCTAGTTACACATCTTGAGGTTGTCTCTATGTGTGTCCTACCAGAGGTAATGTCCCCCAGTTTGAGACGGAAGTATCTAGTTACACAATCTTGAGGTTGTCTCTATGTGTGTCCTACCAGAGGTAATGTCCCCCAGTTTGAGACGGAAGTATCTAGTTACACAATCTTGAGGTTGTCTCTATGTGTGTCCTACCAGAGGTAATGTCCCCCAGTTTGAGATGGAAGTATCTAGTTAAACAATATTGAGGTTGTCTCTATGTGTGTCCTACCAGAGATAATGTCCCCAGTTTGAGACGGAAATATCTAGTTACACAATCTTGAGGTTGTCTCTATGTGTGTCCTACCAGAGGTAATGTCCCCCAGTTTGAGACGGAAGTATCTAGTTACACAATCTTGAGGTTGTCTCTATGTGTGTCCTACCAGAGGTAATGTCCCCCAGTTTGAGACGGAAGTATCTAGTTACACAATCTTGAGGTTGTCTCTATGTGTGTCCTACCAGAGGTAATGTCCCCCAGTTTGAGACGGAAGTATCTAGTTACACAATCTTGAGGTTGTCTCTATGTGTGTCCTACCAGAGGTAATGTCCCCCAGTTTGAGACGGAAGTATCTAGTTACACAATCTTGAGGTTGTCTCTATGTGTGTCCTACCAGAGGTAATGTCCCCCAGTTTGAGATGGAAGTATCTAGTTAAACAATATTGAGGTTGTCTCTATGTGTGTCCTACCAGAGATAATGTCCCCCAGTTTGAGACGGAAATATCTAGTTACACAATCTTGAGGTTGTCTCTATGTGTGTCCTACCAGAGGTAATGTCCCCCAGTTTGAGACGGAAGTATCTAGTTACACAATCTTGAGGTTGTCTCTATGTGTGTCCTACCAGAGGTAATGTCCCCCAGTTTGAGACGGAAGTATCTAGTTAAACAATCTTGAGGTTGTCTCTATGTGTGTCCTACCACAGATAATGTCCCCCAGTTTGAGACGGAAGTATCTAGTTACACAATCTTGAGGTTGTCTCTATGTGTGTCCTACCAGAGGTAATGTCCCCCAGTTTGAGACGGAAGTATCTAGTTAAACAATCTTGAGGTTGTCTCTATGTGTGTCCTACCAGAGATAATGTCCCCCAGTTTGAGACGGAAGTATCTAGTTAAACAATCTTGAGGTTGTCTCTATGTGTGTCCTACCAGAGATAATGTCCCCCAGTTTGAGACGGAAGTATCTAGTTAAACAATCTTGAGGTTGTCTCTATGTGTGTCCTACCAGAGATAATGTCCCCCAGTTTGAGACGGAAGTATCTAGTTAAACAATCTTGAGGTTGTCTCTATGTGTGTCCTACCAGAGGTAATGTCCCCCAGTTTGAGACGGAAGTATCTAGTTAAACAATCTTGAGGTTGTCTCTATGTGTGTCCTACCAGAGGTAATGTCCCCCAGTTTGAGACGGAAGTATCTAGTTAAACAATCTTGAGGTTGTCTCTATGTGTGTCCTACCAGAGGTAATGTCCCTGTCAGCAACCGATGTTTCAGGCATCATAGGATTACTTCTCTCGCACCACACAAGGAACTTGCAAGTCGTGTGAGAGGAAATGGATGATACATTTTATTGCCGTTGGCTCTTTACATTTACAAAACAGTCGCTATCAAATCACACACAAAGCCACAGAATTGCCTATCACTAGTTTCCTAACCCTATTGCTAAGCTCTATCTACTTGGCTACAAAAAACTCCTATCGACACTAAACGATGCGCTCGCTAAGAAGTCAGTCCCCAGTCTGACTTTCCTACTCGCGTGGCTACACAGTACGCGGAAGGACCTTGTGCGTCCTTCGGCTTTTTGCGTGCTGTCACACTCAGCACGCTTATAGCAGCCGTCTCCTATTGAGTGGCAATCCACTTCTCCGTGGCTATCACGTAGGCGTGATTCTGCCGTGACCAGAGTACTAACTATCTGGTCGATACCTCCGTGTCTCATGAGAGAACTAGTTAATAGTCCCCCTTCCTATCACCTACCCTGCCCTCATATCGGGGCACTGTGTTACCTCTAATCTACTTGAGGTTGACCACTCTTCCCGGTGGTCTTCTATCTTGAGGCAGACCTCAGACCTCTATACTTCAGTCTTTGACACACACCCTCCCCTCCTGTGTTGCGTCATCAACTTTGACTCATTGGTTGTGACGCAAGAGGTTTCTAAAAAATTAGTGTATCTAATTTTTGTCAAAGACTGCTGATAACCTGGCTTTGGGTAACTCAATAGACTTCTACTGACTATTGTCACAATGTAGTATCACTTTACTTGGCTACTGGCAATCGCCACAAACTTGTCTGGTTGGCGTGAGCCCTCTTCTCAATCGCAATATTATATTTATTAGAGGTATGTCTGAACCGGACCATTGTCTTATAAGACCTGCCCTCAAATAGTAAATTAACTCACTACCCATACAAAGTTGACTTTCTTAGGGTCAACACATGAATTGCTTAATGTCCCCCATATAATATTAAACAACCATTACACAAGCTGTGTGCGACAGGCTTTACCTATCTCGCTTCCGCGTGTAAAGTTATCTTTCACTGTTAAGTTAGTGTTTCGTTGTCTATTGTGTCCCCTGACCCGGAGTTATCTCCCTTTGATCTACCAAAAATGTATGCAATTTACATGTTTGTTTTCCTGGATGTTTGCGTGTTTGGATCTAACTAATAGTATAATCTAACTTCTAACATGTGTATCTATCTATCATGTGTATGTAAGTTAGTTTTCAAGTGCCATAATTCGGTTAAATGTGGCCACAAACAAGTGTATAACACTAATTCGTGACTACGTTTCCGTCTTATGAGACTTAAAATACTTTCTCTAAGATCTACACTAAACTACACACAACACATTCAAGACAGCACATTTTCAACATCGAAAGCAAACATTTGACGCAGACAAAAAATAAAAAAGTCGCGTTGAGCGGCAGAAAAAATCCGCTGACTGATCTCACTCTCCCTTGTATAATTTACATTTGCTCTCACTTTCACACTTCTGTCACACATCTTTTACCCTCACAATTATTTAAAAACCTTGGAGTGACACTGTACAAGTTTGGCTCAGTTTGACAAAGTTGAGCTTAATGACTGTGCGTAGATTGCTGCACGAGTCATGTATTTACAAACTATTTACATGTAAGAAAAAGGGTTGATGGTTTGTACCCTGGTATTATTAACCACTATATTCTACTGAAATAATAGTCTAAATACTGAAATACTAATAGTAGTTCTATAAATATGTATTTAATGTGTTACCTACTTTAATCTAATTTAAGGGAAGTAATCTAACTATTTAAAATGAAATTGATGTGAGATGAGTTATGTACCTTTCTGAAATGGGTAATGTGAAATGTAATAAATTATGTACCTTTCTAACATGGGTAATGTGAAATATAACAAAATTATACATAATGTTTTTTAAAGAAAAAAATATATGATTGATATTTTTACTCTAAATGGTGTAAATGATGTATGTTTATTTGTATAATTCTTTTATCCTATCCGGTGTAAATTAATCATAATATTAAATGAACAAGTTTGTTAAATGGACTGGTTCATTAAGATGGCATGAACTCTAGTGAAATGAACCAAAGTGAAATGTAACAAACTAAATGGTACTATTACTATCTAAACTTTTTATCCTAGTTTATAATTAGCTGTTATTACGTTTAAATTACTATCCTAATTTACTTTTAAGCTAAGTAATTGGGTAAATTAATGATCTATCTAAACTACTTAAAAAAATGAAAACTATTATATTTCCTAAATCTAAATGTATCTTAGAGTGACCTAATCTAACTATAATTTATCACTATATTAAAACGTTATAATACATATCACAATGAGTCTATATATACATGGTATTTAAATACCTCAGGTTAGTCGTTGCCCTACTGTTTAGAAATTGCTTTCATTGGCATAATATATATACACAATTGTCCTGGGTATATTAAATACATTACACAGTCATACTTGTGTCCTATGGGTATTGCACCTGTAGAGTTCGCTGGTGTCGTAGACA
Organism: Cepaea nemoralis; assembly: GCA_014155875.1. Taxonomy (NCBI): domain Eukaryota; kingdom Metazoa; phylum Mollusca; class Gastropoda; order Stylommatophora; family Helicidae; genus Cepaea; species Cepaea nemoralis. The sequence continues at coordinate 62,095 of JACEFZ010018299.1, read as the reverse complement.
AGTATTTTCGTGTCTGTTATTTATGTTCTGTTCTGACACTGTTTTTCCCTGTTTAACACAGATGACTCACCGGAACACATATGGAGCTTAGTATGTAACGAGCTGTCTTAGTTCACACGGTGATATACTTGTTCTCGGAGCACAGTTCTTATTTTGCTGTCTACGGACACATGGTAGTTCACTGTTCTTAGTACCTAGTTCAGAACATAATGTCTATGTATTCGTAACATATTTCACATAGAATATTCTAATGTACTAATTTAACATCTATTACTCTACACTCTCATGTGGAATCTCCGGTATTTCTACCTCAGATGGTCGACTAAGGGTATCAGCCAGAATGTTGTCCTTACCCTTAATATGCTCTATACTAAAAGTATAATTTTGTAGTATTAACGACCACCTGTATATACGGTCATTCCGATGCACACCACTTTGTATGACCGTGATTGGGGAGTTGTCAGTCTGGACAACGAAGTGAACACCCGCTAGAAATCGATGCAGCTTCCTCACCGCATAGATGACGCTTAGGGCTTCCAACTCTGATATGGAATATCTGGACTCAGCAGGTGTGATCTTACGGCTCACGTAGCAAATCGGATGGAAGATGCCATCATAAAACTGGCCTAGTACTGCAGCGATGGAGATCCTGCTGGCATCTGTCCTAAGATAATAAACGAGCCTAGGATTAGGCAAGCGGAGGATTGGTACATTACTAAACAGGATTTTCAATTTTGACAATGCAGAAATTAATAATGCATCTTTGACATCTAATTTTACAGATGCTTTTAAAACATTTGAAAATACACTTGTAATTTCCGCTAAGTTTGGTATGAACTTGCTATAGTAATTTACTAACCCCAAAAGGCTTCTGACCTGCTTCTTTGTTGTAGGCATGGTCAGGTTCATAATTTTGGTAATAATTCTATTGTCAGTCTTTAGTTGACCTTGTGAAATGACATGACCCAAAAAATCAATTTCTTTTAGGCCCAATTCGACTTTGCTCGGTTTGACAGTGAGACCGAAGAGTCGCAACCTATCGAAGACATGTCTTAGTTTCAGTAAGTGTGTTGTCCAGTCATCTGTATGGACACATATATCATCTATATACGTCACTGTATTCGTCACTCCATGAAGTAAATCTCTAGTTAAGCGTACGAAAGTGGCAGGAGCGTTTCGAAGTCCGAAAGGAAGAAAACGCCACTCGTAAAGTCCTAAAGGTGTTGAAAAAGCAGTAAGATGAATGGATTGAGTCTGCATAGGGACCTGCCAATATCCCTTAGTAAGATCTAATTTAGAAAAGATTTTGGAGGTGGACATGTCAAGAATAAGATCTTCGCAGGAAGGAATTGGTTCTGCGTCGATCTTAGTGACGTTGTTGAGCTTTCTATAGTCCACACACAGACGAATTGTGGAGTCTTTTTTCTTAACTAGGACGATTGGAAAGGAGTACTCAGATGTAGATTTCTGGATGATCCCACTAGCTTCTAAATTAAGAATTTCCTTATTTAGACTTTCTCTATAGCTGAGTGGGATAGAGTACGGCCTGCATTTGATAGGCTTAGAGTCCGAAAGAAGAATGGAGTGCTCGATCCTGTCCGTCCTACCTGGAATGTCAGAAAATATGTCTTTATACTCCGTCACTAATTCTATTAATTGTCGTCGTTGACCGTCTGTTAGTCCCTGTTCTATCCGTATGCTATCTAATTTAGCAGTCTTGTCCACAATAGAAACAGGTAGTTCCATTCCGTCGTCGTCTACCTGATTCAGTACGGTAGTGGTGCTAAGTGCGTTTTCTGTATTCTCACTAAGTGTATGGATATCGTCGGATTTGCCAGTCTCGCTAACTAGTGTAGTTGCGTTGTGTATGTCTGTCGTCTCATCACTAGGTGTGGGTGCAATGTGTTCGTCTGTCTCTACTTCTGTCTCTTGTCGTGAAAAGTAGGGTTTCAACATGTTGACATGAAATATCTTTAAGTGTCCGTTTATCGATATTTCATAGTCGACATCTGAGAGTTTTTGTATCACCTTGAAAGGCCCTTGGCATGAAGTTACCATTTTATTATGCTTGTCTGGTAGTAGCACCATTACGTCTTGATCAGTTTCAAGTGTTATGGGTCTAGCACTTTTGTTAGGACTGTGATGTTTGAGGATATCTGCACTGTTCACTGGAGTGAAACCATTCTTCTCCTCCCAGACAGATATTTCTTCATCTGTACAGTGCCTTAGCTGGGGTAGACACCCAAGAATTAAATCAGTACAAGGGTTGTCAAGTATTGCACAAGTAAAGGTACCAGAAAGGAACGGGGTGTTTATACGGGCTCTTGCCAGAGGATAGGTTTCTATATTACCAGAAAAAGTCCGGCATTTTACAGAGTCACCAGTATAATCCTTTGGATTAACAAGTTCCTTTTTCACACCAATAATAGAGCTCCCACTGTCAAGCAAACATCGGCATGGCTTCTCATTGACCAAAGCAGAGTGAAACAATAGATTGCCTCTGGAGGCTATAGCTGCATTTGCATTCTCTACGGAGGATGTTACAATATGCCCACATGTAAGTTTGCCGTCTGCATGAAATTGGTGACATTGGTCACAATTGTCAAAGCTTAATACATCGTTCACACAACACACATCTTCAGATTGCTTAAAAGGTAATACATTCTCAACTTCACACTCAGTCTCACTACCACTATCAGAAGATGTATCAATCAAAATAGCATTGTTGGCTTTCATACGTTGGCGGCCCAGGCACTTATTTGAATAATGGCCGTAGCTGGAACAGAAGAAGCATTTGACTGCACGCCTGTATGCAGTTCTCTTGTTTTGTTGCTTCTTAATGACATTCTCAAGATGTGCCGGATAGTTAGGCGATTTATCACACATAGAATAAGTGTCATGCAAAAGTTGACAGTAGACACATTTCGACACTTTCTTATCTTTCTTGTCGACTCTATGAAATGGTTTTCTATTACTCTGATAGTTTTTAGGTTGGTCCTTTACAAAAGAAACTATTTCAGAGTCGCTATTTGAAGTCTTAAAAATATCTCTATTTGAGGAAAAATATGCAGAGCCTTTCTTTTCAAATTGTTCTATGGTCTCAATGTCTGACTGCTGCAGGAATTTAGCAAAAGGAGATGCTATAGTGGATATGACTTTATCCATGGCTATTAAATTTTTAAGTCTGTCAAAGTCTTTTCCTATGTTAGCTGCATTAAGCCACCTATTTAGTACACTTTGGACATTTGAGACGTAATCAATGAAAGTCTCACTAGGTTTTGGTTTTAAATTTGAGAACTGAACCTGATACCCAGGGGCATCAAGTAAAAAGTGTTGCATTATCCTATCATGGATGTACTGATAGTTAGATCTAAGATCAGTTGGTATTGATTCTATCACCTTAAGGGGCTCACCACTCAGGTTCTTCATATAAATCATAGCCCACATCTCTATTGGAACTTGGTGGTATTTAAACTGATACTCGACATTTTCTCTCCAGGCTGATATGGAATCTTCTTTACAGAATGGTTTAATAATATTTTTGTATTTATTGAACTTATTTTCTTCTTGTTGACTTTTTAATTTAGTAGCAGAGATCTCTACGTGTGAGTCTACATCCATACCTTTCATCTTTAACTGTGTCTCTGATTCTACTTGTATTTGTTTTTCCTTCACTCTTGCCATCTCATCTATCTCTTTTTGCTTTAGTTCTTTCTCCTGATCTAACTGCTTTTGTTTTAACTCTAATTCCTTCTGTTTAATTTCCTTATCATGTTCTAACTGTTGTTGCTTAATCTCCTTATCATGTTGTCTTTCTCGTGCACGTTCATCTCTCTCCGCATCTTCTTTTCATATCCGTTCAGCTCTCTCAGCATCTTTTGCTTCTTTAAATTTTTGATCAGCATATTGTTCTAGCTCCTTCCCTGTGTATTGTAATTCTTTACCTGCTTTTATGAAATCAGCTAAAGTAGCCATGTTGTTGGGTAATTGGCTAGCGTTGACCCGCACTGAGCTCTTTTCACTGACACCACATTAATCCTAGCCTGTCAGCAACCGATGTTTCAGGCATCATAGGATTACTTCTCTCGCACCACACAAGGAACTTGCAAGTCGTGTGAGAGGAAATGGATGATAGATTTTATTGCCGTTGGCTCTTTACATTTACAAAACAGTCGCTATCAAATCACACACAAAGCCACAGAATTGCCTATCACTAGTTTCCTAACCCTATTGCTAAGCTCTATCTACTTGGCTACAAAAATCTCCTATCGACACTAAACGATGCGCTCGCTAAGAAGTCAGTCCCCAGTCTGACTTTCCTACTCGCGTGGCTACAAACAGTACGCGGAAGGACCTTGTGCGTCCTTCGGCTTTTTGCGTGCTGTCACACTCAGCACGCTTATAGCAGCCGTCTCCTATTGAGTGGCAATCCACTTCTCCGTGGCTATCACGTAGGCGTGATTCTGCCGTGACCAGAGTACTAACTATCTGGTCGATACCTCCGTGTCTCATGAGAGAACTAGTTAATAGTCCCCCTTCCTATCACCTACCCTGCCCTCATATCGGGGCACTGTGTTACCTCTAATCTACTTGAGGTTGACCACTCTTCCCGGTGGTCTTCTATCTTGAGGCAGACCTCAGACCTCTATACTTCAGTCTTTGACAGTCCCCCAGTTTGAGACGGAAGTATCTAGTTAAACAATCTTGAGGTTGTCTCTATGTGTGTCCTACAAGAGATAATGTCCCCCAGTTTGAGACGGAATTATCTAGTTACACAATCTTGAGGTTGTCTCTATGTGTGTCCTACCAGAGGTAATGTCCCCCAGTTTGAGACGGAAGTATCTAGTTAAACAATCTTGAGGTTGTCTCTATGTGTGTCCTACCAGAGGTAATGTCCCCCAGTTTGAGACTGAAGTATCTAGTTACACAATCTTGAGGTTGTCTCTATGTGTATCCTACCAGAGGTAATGTCCCCCAGTTTGAGACGGAAGTATCTAGTTACACAATCTTGAGGTTGTCTCTATGTGTGTCCTACCAGAGATAATGTCCTCCAGTTTGAGACGGAAGTATCTAGTTAAACAATCTTGAGGTTGTCTCTATGTGTGTCCTACCAGAGGTAATGTCCCCCAGTTTGAGACGGAAGTATCTAGTTAAACAATCTTGAGGTTGTCTCTATGTGTGTCCTACCAGAAGTAATGTCCCCCAGTTTGAGACGGAAGTATATAGTTAAACAAACTTCATGCTGTCTCAATGTGTTCTACCAGAACTAATGATTCCCCCCCCCTCCCCCAGTTTGAGACGGAAGTATCTAGTTAAACAATCTTCAGGTTGTCTCAATGTGTGTCCTATAAGAGATTATTCCCCACCCCTCCCCCAGTTTGAGAACCGCAAACAACTGAAGTAACACATACTCTCGCTCCTAGTAAGAATTCCCAAGAATGGAAATAAAGAACGCGATTTCTTAATTTTTCAAATTGAAGAATTCTTCCTTAAGGACGTCTGAATCTAGCATGTCCCCGACGGTCGGTGTTTCAGTTATGTGTCATCAGATTCGACCGGTCAATAAAATGTTACAGATTGTTGCAACGACGAGAGTCATGGGGACATTGAATACAGGGCATTTGCAGACGGTATTCAAAGCAAGGCTTCGACAGTGAAAAGTCATCGTGAGTATTAACATGTCACTGGGAGGTCAGCATGGCCGAATGGGTAAAAGCGCTCGTTCTTAAACATCCGGCGCGCTGATGCCGAGATTGCGGGTTCAACCCCGACACTGGTCAATTGAACTAAAATCCTGACTTTTCGCCCTTGCCCTGGGGATGTAAATTATAAGTAACACTGAAGTTGGAGTGGCCTGATGGCGAGGGACACTGGTAATAGAGAAAGCGCTAAACTGAGTTCAGAGCACTTAAGTAGTAGCACGTGTATGGAATTCAAAGCGAACAAACGACACACAAATATAGACCACTGTATAGTTTATGTACCATTGCTGATATTTTTTATACTGGCAGATTGATTGATTGATTGATTGATTGATTGATTGATTGATTTAGGAACCGACATCACAGCATTCGGGACATTCCCATAAGCGCCCCGTCCCCATCCTCAGCAGCCAGCGAAGAGTTCCAACACTAATAGTTCCAGTAGCAATCTGATGATATGTTCGTCTCGCCTTTCCTCTGAGCGTTTATACTTGCAGAGTGTAATGCCAATTCTTCTTATAGCCCATGCCTTGTGGCTACGATGATGCTGTCGGTCCACATCCGTCTGTTTTGTACGCTACCAATTATTTGCCATACTGATTTGTTTCCATGCCATAATGTTGAACGCACGATTTTCAAAGGGTCGCAAGTTGTGCACGCAGGTCCGTATTACATTCGGCCATTCCAACCACTAATTTTTCGCACATCAATTGTCTATTGCGCATGTTACATTCACATAGCGAAAAATCATCTTATGAGACAGACTGGCAGGCAGACAGACACACAGACACACATACACACACAAGCACTCACACATACATACTTTCCTATTGTGACGGTACAGTCCAGGTTTCCCCTTCTCACGACATGTCTAAAGAATGCGGACTGTCTACATCTGCTCAATAACCAGTTCTATTTGTGAGTTAACTTCTTTAAAAATATCTTCATTGCTCTCTCTATCCTTCACAATGTTCTCATCATTCTTCTTTAAAATCAGATCACCATGAAAGCTCAAAGCCAAAGCTGAAGCCAAGCTGAAACCAAACCAAAAGCCGATCAGAAACCGCAACCCAAGGCCAGCGATACCCACTATGTCCAAGGGACTCGAGAGGGCACCAGGACCATCCCAGACACCTAAGAGAAGCTATGAAGAATTCTCGCCACACCCATTCTTGAAATAAGCAAAGAAAAGTGAGCTTTCGCAGTGAAAGACCAGCAAAGAAGGAAACTAGAAAAAAAAACAAAAACAATGACAACAGCAACACAAATCAACGACAGAGTCCTTATTAGGACTGTAACGAAATCAAAACAGACAAGCCAGAAGCCAACATTGACAAAAGAAACCCCACAGAAGCTAGTTGAACGAGGTGGAAAGTGTTTTTTTTTCCCCATATGGATCGGATCGGAAGCTCCAATACCAGTTTTGAATAAAACTTGGAGAGGGGAAGCAGAGCACTGCAACATCACCCGTAGAGGATATATTTCGACACAAGGTCGGTAACAACATCTCTGTCAGCAAACCTCACTCTGACAGATGCAAGCGCTGTTCTGGAGTCACGCATCTCCAACGTCAAGGCACCAGGCTTGAGAATTAAGACTCAGTCCTCCATAGCATTCACAACCAACAGCAGCCGACATGTTGTTCCCGACTCTGTGCCTAAATATCACCTTTACGAGGGATGTAAACTATGAAGGGGAGATGGCGAGTAAGGGAACCACTCCCTCCCTCCCTCCTTCCCTCCCTCCCTCCCTCCGTCACTCACTCACTCACTCACTCACTCACTCACCCACCCACCCACCCACTCACTCACTCACCCACTCACCCATCCACCCAATCACTCACGCATGCACTCACTCACACACACACATACACACACACACACACACACACACACACACGTCATCCCGTAAACTAGTATATGCGTAATCTAACAATTTACGGGTAGATGCCTCGCGGAGAATATTTCAGTTAATTACCTTTTCCCTTAGTTAAAGTTACCTGCATGCCCTTTATACGACGCCGCAGTCAACCCCAGCATTTGTTTGGCTGTTTGTGATTTCTTGACAAGTTGACAAGTTAACGTTCAGCAACGTTTTAATGCTTTCTGAACGCCCGACCTCATACCATTGTATCAAAACCAATGCAAGGCAGCCTACTTCCAAATCTCCCAAAGCTACCTTTGGCCATTGTTCAAATATAACGCAAGACAGCGAACAGCTAAATATACTTCATACCTAGGATAGACTTATATAAAACAAGCTTAGCACACTCTGCCACTCAGTTGTGGAACAATCTTCCACAAGAAATCAAAGACACCACCAATCATTATACATACAGTCGCAACCTTTTTGACCACTACCTCAGTACAGACTACATGCCCCCCCCCCTCCCCCACTAAAAATAATAATGACTACTAGTTAATAAACATTCCCATATGTATGGCACATTACATCTTCCTTAGGTATTTATCATGTCCATGGTAAGCATTGCCTCAGTGAGTCATGTATTATTGGTTATTTTTCATGCGTATTAATGCTTATTGTTCTTTTGTTGTCTAAGATTAGCTTCATAAGTGATGTTGAATGAAATAATGTATGCGAGGAATTAGAGAAGAAGGGCAGAATGTCAGACGGGCCTGCGTGGCCAATTCTTAACCCTTTCAAAATAAAGATTGTTCGTTCGTTCGTTCTCCCGCAACTGTGTTTCGAACGCGGAATTGAGCTCGTAACGCCTTCGCCACGGAGACGACATTCTCCCAGTACCAGTCCGCAAACCGGATTCAATACCAGCCGCAAGCGATTTGGAAACAGATCGCCTTGCGTTGATTTTCACTAAGATATGAACATCGATTGTTCAGAAAGCAATGGCAAACTACTAGAAAAATCACAAACTGCTACAGAACGCTCGGTTTTATTTGCGGCATCCCGTAAAAGACATATAACTAACAATTTAAATTAGTTGCAATTCCATTACAGGACGTCGCAGTGAACCTCAACATTTTTAGCTTTTTGTGATTTTATGGGCACGTTTACGTTCAGTAGTTAACCACTGCTTTCTGAACGACAGGCATTCATACCTTTATACCAGCAGAAAATGGTGATGCTCGGTAGTTTTACAAGCTGGCAATGTTTAGAACCGGCAGTCCCGCCCAGTCGAATCCGATATATCGGCGGAAGAAATTGAAGTTCATGTTTTGTTTTCTGTCTGTCTAACATTAGACGAGTGATACTGGCAGTTAGAGTCAGTCGATAGCTGCAGAAGCTGTCATTGAGTGTAATGATGGCGTCTGTGAACACATAATTACAGTCACACACAGATTGCAATATGTTTTGTTTTACCTTGTCTATTGGAGCAGGGGAGGAGGAGTGAGTGAACCGATTTTGAAATTTAAATTGTAATTGTCGTCGTCGTCATCGTCGTCGCCGTCGTCGACGACGTAGCCGTCGTCTCTTCTTCTTCTTCTTCTTCTTCTTCTTCTTCTTCTTCTTCTTCTTCTTCTTCTTCTTCTTCTTTTTGCTGCTTCTCCTCCTCCAACTCCTCTTTGTTCTCCCTATTCGTCTTTCGTTTTTTGTTTGTTTGTTTAATTCTTACTCCCGTGTATTCTTATTTCTATTTATTTATTTCCTTCTTGCTTAATTCCTTCTACTATTTATTATTCCTACTTCTTTCTTTCTTTCAGGTAGAGAAATGGAAATCAGATGTCAAAAAGCAATTGCGCTTATACGATTATGCTAACTTTTATCCATACTGAAACATCTAATTATACCTAGGTCCGCAAAACAACAGATAGCATATTCACACCAAACCTTTCTCACCAATGTCAAACTTGGACATTATCCAAATCCCACTTACACAAAGTCAACACCTGCGATATGATATGCTTGAGGGTAGCTGCTAACTTAACTATCCGAGGCGGAGTAAGAAATGATGTTATCAAACAGACAATGGGATCAACACTTTGTGCCACATATATATTGACAGGCAGAAGAGCAAATGGTTTGGCCATATCGTTAGCATGCAATACCATCAACTACCATCACAGGCCCTACGTCAAAGAAGATCTGATATGATTGCAAGAGGACGTCAGAAAATACAATGGACGATGACATCAAAAACATTTTACAATGACACGGAATGACACTATCTAGTGCCAGCCATCGGGAGCTAGAATGTTAGCTATTCCTCCCCAAGACGCTTGACGGCAAAAGAAGATGATGAACTGAGGTTAACATTGTCGACATTTGTCTAATGTTTGTTCTAACATAGTCTCCTCCATCATGTATGTTTCTACTAATAAATGCTGTTATATTATTCTTATGTTTATGGTGACTGGTCCAGTAACACACACAGATGTCACAATTTCTGGCGCATGGTTGTTCTCTCTGTCCACGGTATTTTCTCATTATTATTATAAACCCACACATGCGTTTTTCTTATAATCTTTTTCATTATTTCATTGCTCATTATCCAATAGCCATATGTATCTCCATCATTGTCCAACTGCCATATTTATCTTCATCGTCGTCCAACTGCCCAGTTAGCTTCATCATTGTTCAAATGCCCATAGTTATCTCCATCATTGTCCAGCTGCGATATTTATCTCCATCATTGTCCAACTGCGATAACTATCTTCATCATTGTCCAACTGCGATAACTATCTCCATCATTGTCCAACTGCGATAACTATCTCCATCATTGTCCAACTGCGATAACTATCTTCATCATTGTCCAACTGCGATAACTATCTCCATCATTGTCCAACTGCGATAACTATCTTCATCATTGTCCAACTGCGATAACTATCTCCATCATTGTCCAACTGCGATAACTATCTTCATCATTGTCCAACTGCGATAACTATCTTCATCATTGTCCAACTGCGATAAACTATCTCCATCATTGTCCAACTGCGATAACTATCTCCATCATTGTCCAACTGCGATAACTATCTTCATCATTGTCCAACTGCGATAACTATCTTCATCATTGTCCAACTGCGATAACTATCTCCATCATTGTCCAACTGCGATAACTATCTTCATCATTGTCCAACTGCGATAACTATCTTCATCATTGTCCAACTGCGATAACTATCTCCATCATTGTCCAACTGCGATAACTATCTTCATCATTGTCCAACTGCGATAACTATCTTCATCATTGTCCAACTGCGATAACTATCTCCATCATTGTCCAACTGCGATAACTATCTTCATCATTGTCCAACTACCTTTAGTTAGCTTCGCGATTGTCCAACTGCCCATAGTTAGCTTCCTCATTGTCCAACTGCCCATAGCTATCTTTATTATTGCCCAAATGCCCATAGTTATCTCCATCATTGTCCAGCTGCGATATTTATCTCCATCATTGTCCAACTGCGATAACTATCTTCATCATTGTCCAACTGCGATAACTATCTTCATCATTGTCCAACTACCCATAGTTAGCTTCGTGATTGTCTAACTGCCCATAGTTACCTTCATCTTGTCAAACTGCCCATAGGTATCTTTATCTAAGCGAACTTCCCATAGTTACCTTCATCATTGTCCAACTGCCCATAGTTATCTTTATTATTGTCTAACTGCTCATAGTTATCTTCATCAGCTCATTACTCTCCGTCAAACTGCCCATAGTTATCTTCATCAGCTCATTACTCTCCGTCAAACTGCCCATAGTTATCTGTATGTGTTAGTCTGCATGTGTTCATCAGCTGTTGCGTTAACCCACATGCCATACCGCCTACGCTTGCCGTCTCCTGCCTTGTCCGCTGTGTTCCCACCACGACCAGCACGCCTTTGCTTTCTGCCCCCCCCCCTCTTCTCCTGCCTTGTCTGCTGTGTTCCCACCACGACCAGCACGCCTTTGCTTTCTGCCCCCCCCCCTCTTCTCCTGCCTTGTCTGCTGTGTTCCCACCACGACCAGCACGCCTTTGCTTTCTGCCCCCCCCCCCTCTTCTCCTGCCTTGTCTGCTGTGTTCCCACCACGACCAGCACGCCTTTGCTTTCTGCCCCCCCCCCCCTCTTCTCCTGCCTTGTCTGCTGTGTTCCCACCACGACCAGCACGCCTTTGCTTTCTGCCCCCCTCCCCCTCTTCTCCTGCCTTGTCTGCTGTGTTCCCACCACGACCAGCACGCCTTTGCTTTCTGCCCCCCCCCCTCTTCTCCTGCCTTGTCTGCTGTGTTCCCACCACGACCAGCACGCCTTTGCTTTCTGCCCCCCCCCTCTTCTCCTGCCTTGTCTGCTGTGTTTCCCACCACGACCAGCACGCCTTTGCTTTCTGCCCCCCCCCCCTCTTCTCCTGCCTTGTCTGCTGTGTTCCCACCACGACCAGCACGCCTTTGCTTTCTGCCCCCCCCCCTCTTCTCCTGCCTTGTCTGCTGTGTTCCCACCACGACCAGCACGCCTTTGCTTTCTGCCCCCCCCCCTCTTCTCCTGCCTTGTCTGCTGTGTTCCCACCACGACCAGCACGCCTTTGCTTTCTGCCCCCCCCTCTTCTCCTGCCTTGTCTGCTGTGTTCCCACCACGACCAGCACGCCTTTGCTTTCTGCCCCCCCCCCCCATCTTCTCCTGCCTTGTCTGCTATGTTCCCACCACGACCAGCACGCCTTTGCTTTCTGCCCCCCCCCCTCTTCTCCCTGCCTTGTCTGCTGTGTTTCCCACCACGACCAGCACGCCTTTGCTTTCTGCCCCCCCCCCTCTTCTCCTGCCTTGTCTGCTGTGTTCCCACCACGACCAGCACGCCTTTGCTTTCTGCCCCCCCCCCCCATCTTCTCCTGCCTTGTCTGCTGTGTTCCCACCACGACCAGCACGCCTTTGCTTTCTGCCCCCCCCCCCCCCCCCCATCTTCTCCTGCCTTGTCTGCTGTGTTCCCACCACGACCAGCACGCCTTTGCTTTCTACCCCCCCCCCCTCTTCTCCTGCCTTGTCTGCTGTGTTCCCACCACGACCAGCACGCCTTTGCTTTCTACCCCCCTCCCCCTCTTCTCCTGCCTTGTCTGCTGTGTTCCCACCACGACCAGCACGCCTTTGCTTTCTGCCCCCCCCCCCTCTTCTCCTGCCTTGTCTGCTGTGTTCCCACCACGACCAGCACGCCTTTGCTTTCTGCCCCCCCCCTCTTCTCCTGCCTTGTCTGCTGTGTTCCCACCACGACCAGCACGCCTTTGCTTTCTGCCCCCCCCCTCTTATCCTCCATGTGACAGGAAAACCCCACTGTAATCACACACTCCATTCAATCAACAAGCACCACTCAATCACACTAGAACAAGAGTAAGAAAAGAGACGCAGATGTACGCAGACTGTGTGCAGGCGTCAATTAACTCTTAGTAAACGTCCTCAGCCTGTCTCCTTGGCAGCTGCATTCCTTACAAGGGTATGCGGGATTACGAAAGCGCCCCACAGTACACCACCTCCATAGCCCCGTCGACGACCCCTTCCCCCTCCCCCGGTCTTCGAAAAAGAACTGCACATGTGAACCGAAAACGAACCTACAACCTTCAGAGCGCGAGTCAGGCGGCTTAACCACCTAGCCATGGCGACCCCCTTATAAATTAATCAGATGGGCTTGTAAAGACTTAAAAACAGGACCCACTTAAAATTGAGTGTTATACAGTTGGAGTGATTTGAGGACCAACTTAAGTGACGTACGGTCTATGAACAGTTAACAATTATTTATTATGTATGTGCAATGGAGCTCGAGTATCAGATTTCAGATTTATAATCAGATTTATACACAAAACAGTCGATACTTTAAAATCGATTTTTAATACTGGTTATGCCCGGATAAACACGATACGGTAAGTTACCAATGTCTCCAGTAGAAAACTCTGTGCCAGGGATCGATCTGTCTTTGTTCTAGATCGATATTATTCGATACTTACTGTATTCCACTCTCAGCACCAACAGTAACATATTTCAGTTTCTACTTTAACATTTTTCTCGGCAACACGAGTTAAATTCTTTCTCAGATATTACAGTAACATATCTTTCAGCATCTACTGTAACATGGCTCTCAGTTACTACTGTAACATTTCCATCAGCAACTTCATGACATCTTTCTCAGTTACTACAGTAACGTCTCTTTCAGCATATACTGCAACATTTCTCTCAGCAACTACAGTAACACCTCTCACAGCAACTACTATAACATCTCTATCAGCGTATATTGTAACATCTCTCTCAACATCTACTGTAATCTCTCACAGCATATACTGTAAAATCTCTCACAGCATCTACTGTAACATATCTATTAGCATCTGCTGTAATATCTCTCTCAGCTTCTGCTGTAACATCTCTCTCAACATCTATTGTAACATATCTCACAGCAACTACTGTAACATCTCCATCAGCATCTGCTGTAACATCTCTCTCAGCATCTGCTGTAATATCTCTCTCAGCATCTGCTGTAAAATCTCTCGCAGCATCTACTGTAACATCTCTCTTAGCAACTACTCTAACATCTCTGTCAGCATATACTGTAACATCTCTCTCAAAATCTATTGTAACATATCTCACAGCATCTACTGTAACATCTCTCACAGCATCTACTGTAACATCTCTCTCAGCAACTACTGTAACATTTTTCTCATCGTATACTGTAATATCTTTCTCAGCATTACAGTAATATCTCTCAGCAACTACTGTAATATCTCCATCAGCAATTTCAGTAACATCTTTTTCAGCTACTACAATAACGTATCTTTAAGCATCTACTGTGCCATTTCTCACAGAAACTACAGTAACATCTCTCTCAGCAACTACAGTAACACCCCTTACTGCAACGACCGTAACATCTCTCACAGCAACTACAGTAACATCTATCTCTAAGTAAATATTGTAACATCTCTCAGAAACTACACTAACATTTCTCTCAGCAATTACAATAACATCTCTCTCTCTCTCTCTGCAACTACAGTAACATCTCTCTCAGCACCTACAGTAACATCTCTCTCTCAGTAACTATTGTAACATCTCTCTCAGCAACTACAGTAGCATCTCTCTCAGCAACTATTATAACATCTCTCACAGCAACTATAGTAACATCTCTCTCAGCAACTATTGCAACATCTCTCTCAGCAACTATTGTAACATCTCTCTCAGCAACTACAGTAACATCTCTCTCAGCAACTACAGTAACATCTCTCTCAGAAACTACAATAACATCTCTCTCAGCAACTACAGTAACATCACTCTCAGAAACTACAGTAACATCTCTCTCAGCAACTATTGTAACATCTCTCTCAGCAACTACAGTAACATCTCTCTCAGCAAGTACAGTAAAATCTCTCTCAGAAACTACAATAACATCTCTCTCAGCAACTACAGTACCATCTCTCTCAAAAACTACAGTAACATCTTTCTCAGCAACTGCAGTAACATCTCTCTCAGAAACTACAGTAACATCTCTCTAAGCAACTACAGTAACATCTCTCTCAGCAACTATTGTAACATCTCTCTCAGCAACTACAGTAACATCTCTCTCAGCAACTATTGTAACATCTCTCTCAGCAACTATTGTAACATCTCTCTCAGCAACTACAGTAACATCTCTCTCAGCAACTACAGTAACATCTCTCTCAGAAACTACAGTAACATCTCTCTCAGCAACTACAGTA
This sequence comes from Cepaea nemoralis, assembly GCA_014155875.1. Lineage (NCBI taxonomy): Eukaryota > Metazoa > Mollusca > Gastropoda > Stylommatophora > Helicidae > Cepaea > Cepaea nemoralis. The sequence continues at coordinate 46,782 of JACEFZ010018299.1, read as the reverse complement.
ACATCACTCTCAGAAACTACAGTAACATCTCTCTCAGCAACTAGAGTAACATCTCTCTTAGCAACTATTGTAACATCTCTCTCAGCAAATATTGTAACATCTCTCTCAGCAACTACAGTAACATCTCTCTCAGCAACTACAGTAACATCTCTCTCAGCAACTACAGTAACATCTCTCTCAGCAACTATTGTAACATCTCTCTCAACAACAAAAGTAACATCTCTCTCAGCAACTACAGTAACATCTCTCTCAGCAACTATTGTAACATCTCTCTCAGCAACTACAGTAACATCTCTCTCAGCAACTACAGTAACATCTCTCTCAGCAACTACAGTAACATCTCTCTCAGCAACTACAGTAACATCTCTCTCAGCAACTACAGTAACATCTCTCTCAGCAACTATTGTAACATCTCTCTCAGCAACTACAGTAGCATCTCTCTCAGCAACTACAGTAACATCTCTCTCAGCAACTACAGTAACATCTCTCTCAGCGGCTACAATAACATCTCTCTCAGCAACTACAGTAACATCTCTTTCAGCAACTACAGTAACATCTTTCTCATAAACTACAGTAACATCTCTCTCATAAACTACAGTAACATCTCTCTCAGCAATTACAATAACATCTCTCTCAGCAACTACAGTAACATCTCTCTCAGCAACTACAGTAACATCTCTCTCAGCAACTATTGTAACATCTCTCTCAACAACAAAAGTAACATCTCTCTCAGCAACTACAGTAACATCTCTCTCAGCAACTACTGTAACATCTCTCTCAGCAACTACAGTAACATCTCTCTCAGCAACTACAGTAACATCTCTCTCAGCAACTATTGTAACATCTCTCTCAGCAAATACATTAATATCTCTCTCAGCAACTACAGTTACACATCTCTCAACCGTATAGTAGTATATCTCTATGACATCTCTCTCTACAATTACAGTAACATTTATCTTTGTTACTACAGTAACTTATTCTTCAGCTGCTACAGTAACATGTATCATAATGAATACAGTAACATATACCTCAGTTACTACAATAACATATATCTCAATTCTCTTACCGTAACAACCTTAACATCTCTTTCAGCAACAACAGAAACGTCTCTTTCAAGCTCTCTCTCTAAAAGAACGGTAGCATGTCTCTCAAAAACAACAATAACAACCCATTCAGCAATTAGAGTAACATCACTCTCAATCCCTCTCCGCAACAACAGTAACTCGCTGTATCCCGCAACAACAAACGTGCCAGCACAACACAAACCATAAACGCATCTCCCATTCAACAAACAACCAACACTCGTTCATTCAGGCAGAAAGACGAAAACCAACAATAAAAACAGACGAGCACCAACTATACACGGCAGCTTCAATTCAAAATAATTCATTATGCATGAGCAGCGTAGATCAAGTAATCAGATTTACACACAAAACAGCAGATATTTTCAAATCGATTCTTAATACCGGTTATGCTCGAATACACAGGAACCAGTAAGTTATCAATGTCTCCGGCAGTAAACACTGTGGCAGAATCGATCTGTCATTATGCCACGCCGATCTGATTAAATGGTTACTCTATTCCACTTCTTCCAGTTGGTGACATTTTTCTATTAGCAGCTTGCCCTCAGCTCTGTGTCTGGCGGTAACAGTCTCAGCTTTCACGCAGTAACCAGTCGAATGTTTCCTTCAGTAACAATAGTCGCAAATTTATCTCAGTTAGTATTTCATGGTAAACCCTTAGACAAGGTCGACCTCAAGCCTGGTCAATTTACGCAAATCGTCTCGATGGGAATTCTAACTCGTCACCACCGGGTCTATAGGCAAGTGTGCTAGCCAGTATTAGGGATATGTACAATTTACAACTAGTTGAGCCTCCGTGGTGAAGTGGTCAAGCCTCTGCCTCGCGCTCCGAAGGTTGTAGGTTCGATTCCGGGCTACGTCTTTCGGTTAACCAGTAGGGATCATTGCTGGTGCTACGAAGCTCGTGCTTTGTGCGAAGCTTTCAGCAGGCCACCCCGCGGAAAGAGACGGAGCCATATGGGATAATCTCGGTTCAATGAAGTCGAACCTCTCGACTATTAAGACTTTTTTTTTTAAAGATAACCAGTTAATTAGTTGCATATCCTTTACATGACGTCGCAGCCAACCCTACAATGTTGTGGCTATTTGTGACTTATTGACAAATTTGACGTTCAGTAGTTTGCAATTGCTTTCTGAACGACAGCATGCATACCATTGTATGAAAATCAACACAAGGTGGTCTGCTTCCAAATGTAAAAAAAAAAAAATGCTGGAGATGACAGTGATGTCCTATAAAGGATATGCGCATTACGTTATTTAGGAAGCCAGTTGTGTGTTCTTTTTTTTCGATGTTCAGATCTCGTATAAATATAAGAGTAGATTTCTTCTTCTCGGTCCACCATATTATAGAAACTTCTCTGTAGCACTAATGTTTCAAAGCCCATTTACTTGTGAGTTGCTTTTTTTGCTATTGCCATCCACTCATGCCTTAGTTTAGATGTCGGGGAAGGGGTTATTGAAGTTCCAGCGTCTTTCCTCCCATTTCCTCCATGAATCATGAGCAGTATTTTTCTAGGATCAAGTAAATCCCCTACCTGATCGCTAGACCTGTCATAGGTTCCTTGCCTACTTACCCTTTTTATATTAGTTACTGCCACCATGTAACACTCACAGAGACTCCTCGTATCGACTCACAATACAGTCTTTCTGATTTTAAGACAAAAGCTAGATAGTATATATTTTGTTTGTGCCCAAAACAGTTATTATGTAACATCATGAATACGTTTCTTTTTTTTTTTTTAAACTGTCAACTGTTGAGAGAAAAAGAGTGCTAAAGTCCTACTTAGAGCCTACACGGTCCAATATGGTGGAAAAGCTGTTGACTTGTTAAGGTCGCTGGAATGTTTTTACTTCTGGCTACGGTTTGTTTACACATTTTCCTCATGTTGGACTGGTAGTATATGGTTCCGTCGCCTAGCTAGTGAGTTAAGTGCGTGTAGCGACACTGTGAGCTGTGGATTTCGTGTGGAATGCTTTTACATTTGTCCGCAGTCATTTGTATGTGAACTGCATGTTCAGAAAAATTGCGGACGGCCGGCTGTACTAGCTGATTTTGAATTATGCAGTAATGTGTGTGCAGCTGCTGGTTTCTGCTAACTACCATTTCCATCGACGATTAACTGTAATTCCAGTGGCGGACTGGTGGGGTTGAATTCTTCCAGCGGCTTTATGCATGAATGGATGTGCTTGCTGTTGGTTTAACGGGACTGCTATCTGTTCCACTGTTCACCACATGGGACAGTGGGGAGCATTGTGAGTGATATTCACTGGCACAGGAGCGGAACATTATGGGGTGACCCTTTGCCATAAAATTGAAACCGCGAATAATAGCTAACTAAAGTGGACAGTTTGCAGATAGGCCAAGAAACTGATGGCACCGGAGATGTGGATTCTGAGGACAATGCAGACAAGAGAGGATACATGTGTAAGCTGAGTAGGTTCGGTCGTGTAGAGGAATAATGAGAACACTGTGATTGATAGAAAGAGAAATGAAGATGTCTTCAAAGAGGTTAACTCACTAAGAGAACTGGTTAATCGCATCAGAAGAAGACAGTCCGTATTCTATGGACATGTATTCTATGGAATGTTGGAGTATGTCGTCACAACGGGAAAGTTAGAGGGGTGGGAGAGAGAGAGAGAGAGAGAGAGAGAGAGAGAGAGAGAGAGAGAGAGAGAGAGAGAGAGAGAGAGAGAGAGAGAGAGAGAGAGAGAGAGAGAGAGGGCAAGTAAGAAGATGCTGGTTAGTTTGAGATCATGGCATGGAGAAACGTTGGTATCAGAACGACTGGTAGCACAAGAGACAGAAGGCTGTGGATAGACATGGTCACCAATGCCACGCGGCGTGGACTATAAGAAGAGAAATTATCTTGCATCATGAGTGCGTTAATTAGGTTAGTTTATAAAACATCGTCTCCATTGCACTAAGGCACCTCAGTGAATTACCTCAGTCTCCTTCGGTAGATCAAACAGGGAGCGTCTCAGCACAGTGACCGAATCCTCCAATACAATGAGACAACCAAGGGTAACGAGAAGTGGAACAGGTCGGCTATGCAAGCACACAAGTGACAACACAGACCAACTCTGATAGCAATGGTCAAGACAACAGCCGAAGAGCAACGAGGTTCAACATTTGGCGCTCACGCGCTTTGAACTCAAGCGTAGTCCATACACACTACTTCTAGTAGCATTAGACTGACTTTTCCATGTCTATTAACTTCCCTTTTACCAGTGTCCCTCGCCACCAGGCGAACCCACTCCGACATCAGAGGTGCTTGTAATTTACGTTCCCAAGTCAAGGACAAGAAGTTAACATCTTAGTTCAACTGACTGGTGTAAGGGTTGAACCCCTCACCACGGCGTCAGCGTTCTTATCCATTCGGATAAAGCTGACCTCCATTTAATCAATTTAATAATTATTCCTGCGAACCTTTTTTTCCCAGTACCCAAAGTCTGTTATCATTGTTAACTGTGTAACTGGAAAACACAAAGACACATACTCGAGCGACTTATTTCGTCGATACATTTTAAATTTACTACAACAAAAGTCTTGAAGCATGAACCTGCTATCAATCTATGATATGCACCCTGACATTGTGTAGACCTGTCCGCAGTGACAGCCAGCCTCGGGATCAACCCCTAGTCCGACGGTGCTCATGCCCAATTCCAAAAACAAAAATTCGAAATTCGGTCTCGTCTAACCTGCTTCGCCAGCGTCGGTTATTGTTGAGAGCCGTGGTTTTTGTGGGATTATTCACCCTAATTCTTGTCTTGTGAGTCCTATCTCGGACTGGTTATGTAGCGTTTGTCAGCTGGGGGATCGGTCGGCGGCTATCCTTTGTGCTCGTCTGTTCTTGTGGTTTTCTTTGTTTGTGTAGGCTCCTGGCTCGTCTGGCTTGACTGGCTGCAGTCCTTATAAAGACTTTTTATTTGGTCTTTTTGTCTCCTTTTTTGTTTATTTTCTGTTGGAGCTTTTCCACGTTTTCATTTTCATCCTTGCGCCTGTTTTCACTGTCGCGTTTGAGTATCTGCTAGCCTTAAGTTTTCTTCCTCCGTGGTCAGCCATGGGACGATTTTACCGTCATCTATATAGTACTCGAAGTCGTTCTCACAGTCGTAGTGTAAGACTGGGTATGCCATCGGTTACCCCCGGAGTTTCTTAGGTTTCCTCTTTTCTTTTTCTTTCCAGCGCCTTCTGAATTCCTCGCGCTTGAGTTCCTCCTTAGCTAACTGGGTATTCTGCGCCTCCTTCAGAGATCCGAAGGGATATTGTTTCCCTCTTGGGCGTTGTGGTTAGGCTGCTGGCTTTAGCTTCCGGTTCATGCTCGGTCTCTTGGTTTTCATCTTGCAGTTTCTCTTTGAGTTCTTGTATGGCTTGTGTTGATTTGTTTTGAAAGAGTTCCATTTCAGCTCTATGCAATTCTCTTTCTGTCTTGATCATTTGTAGGATTTCTTCGTTCTCCTTCTTCATCTCGGTCATGCGCTCCATCTCTTGTTTGATATTTTTCTGTATCTCCTTCATTTCAACAAGCAGTTTTCACAGCGCAATTTTCTAACCGTTACAGCAACGCGCCCGCTTTCAATGTTAAAAACGCGAATAATATCCATTATGTGAATGGAGTCTTTCAACGCCAGACGGGAATCGGGAGTTATATCGGTAACAAAATGATATCGTTATGCGGCCGGCATATCTCTGACGTCACTGTATGACGCTATTCATCACCGGAGAGAATTCCTTTCTGGAGAAATGTTGTTTCCTAGCAGGGGTTCCAAGGGCTCTCACAGTGTTGAGCATGTGGGACCAGTTCTATACTGAGTGGTGGTTGGTTGATAATGTTATATTGATTTTTTTTTAGAAGCTCCGCGGGAGAGAGTGGCGGAGGGAGAGGTTATAGTTGTGGTCTCTTGATCTGAGAAATAGGCCTTACTTGTCGTAGATGGAAATGTGATATACTGCTTGCTTGCTTGCTTTCGCTGGCTGTGAACTCCAGCGCGAAGTCGCGTATGTCGGATGGAGACATCCTGTTGTCCAACATCAGTGTGATGCCATACCGGACCTGAGGTTTGCGTGAGTATCCGTTGTCCTATGTCTGGCTTATTGGTGTGCAGACTGGTGGTTCCTCGCCGTACAGGCAGATACTCTCCGACTTCGGAGGAATGTGATATAATGATGGAGTTCTTATAAGCGCACCTTTTTTTTTTCATTCTCTCGCTTTGAATTCAAGTGTAGTTCAAGCACATGCTGCTACGTGCAGTGCGAATTACTGCGTTTTACTTGTGGATTAGCTTTGCCTATTATCTGTGTCCATCGCCATCAGGCGAAACCCACTCCGACTTCTGAGGTACTTGTAATTTACGTCCCCTAGTCAAGGACGAGAAGTCAACATTTTAGTCCAGCTGACCGGTGAAGGAGTTGAACCCGCTACTTCGGCATCAGCACACAGGAAGTTTAAGAGCGGTGCTCTTATCCATTCGGGCACGCTGGCCTCCATACGAGTAATATTATTCTCCCCGAGTTGTTCAAGCTTCCCACTTACCACTTTCTCTGTCCTCATCTAACTCTGTTGCTTATTACGAGTATTTTCCCACAAAAGGCTAATGTCTCTGTAACAAATCTTACGTTTATATGCACTAAACATTTCACTTGTCTTCTCCTTATTTTTTTGGTATGTTTTCTTATAACACCTGTAGCTGTTTATTTTCTTCTCTGTCCTCGATATTTTCAACATAATTCTCAAACATCACATCACTACTTCCTCCAGTTTCTTCACCATCTTATTTACCGTTTGTCTAACATTCTCATCCATATAGAATAACAATCATCATCATCATCATCATCATCATCATCATCATCATCATCATCATCAGCATCATCATCATTACGAAGTGAATTGCTTCGCACTGTTTCATCAAGCATGTGGCTCACAAGCATTTTGTATTCGGGTTTGCTTTCACTAGCCTTTGACTGTCCCCAGTCTACCTACAAGGCAGCAAGTTTGTGTCTATTTTTGTCTGGTTCCTAGCCTCTGACTGTCCCCAGTCTACCTACAAGGCAGCAAGTTCGTGTCTATTTTTGTCTGGTTCCTAGCCTTTGACTGTCCCCAGTCTACCTATAAGGCAGCAAGTTTGTGTCTATCTTTGTCTGGTTCCTAGCCTTTGACTTCCCCCAGTCTACCTACAAGGCAGCAAGTTTGTGTATATCTTTGTCTGGTTCCTAGCCTTTGACTGTCCCCAGTCTACCTACAAGGCAGCAAGTTTATGTCTATCTTTGCCTGGTTCCTAACCTTTGACTGTCCCCTGTCTACCTAAAGGAGCAAGTTTGTGTCTATCTTCGTCTGGTTCTTCTCCCTTGATCATTACAACGCGAGAGACCCTACCAGTAGCTGAGCTTCCGTCGGCGTAGCTCTTGGGGTCAATGGAACATCTTCCACTTCAAGGTGATGAGACGAGAGATTGAGGGAAGAACAGTCGACACAAACTCTCTTTAAAAAGCGATTTTAGGTACTTATCGAGATATGCATGTTTGTCACAGTTATGACAATAATAATTTGATACGGCGATGCTTGTCTGTATCTCTACGCCGCATATTTTGTCAAGTGTCCGGCTGTAGCCTACACATCGACAACGACTGGTTTGTTTGATTTTTCACATAGTCTATACCATGTGGCGTTGGTGATCATGTCTGTCCACAACCCGCTGTCTCGTGTGCTGCCAATTATTTCTGATGTTCCTCCTTTCGATGATGTCAAACTGCCCAGCATCTTCTCTCGTGGTCTCCCCCTCCTCTCTCGCCCTCCAACTCTGCGGTTGTGGCGACATACTCCAGCTATTCTTTTCTTAAGACATACCCAAAGAATGTGGACTGTCTTCTTCTGATGTCAATAACCAGTTCTCTTTGTGAGGTCACTTGTTTCAAGATTGCTTCATTGCTGGTTCTATCCGTCCACGGCGGTTCTCAACATTCATCTATGAAAACCACAACACCGCAGCTTCCACATAAACTCCTCTCTTGTCTGCTCACTGTTCGTGATTCCTTTCCGTACACCCGGATTGGCTCAATATAGCTATTAAGACCTAGATTGACAAAGATAAATTGCAGAGAATATTTTTAATCTTGTGAAATGCTGCCTTTGTTTGGGCTATTATACGTTTAATTTCCTTAAAACATCTCCCACCTGTAGCTAATAAAGTACCCAATTACTTTATAGTGTTGACTTGTTTCAGATTGGTGGCATTCACTTTGATGTTGTATTTTTATATACACTTTATCTTTGTAATAACCATTACTTCTGTTTTCCTGTTATTCAGACTAAATCCCTTGTTGTGACTTTCTGTAGCATTTATATCCATCATTTCATTTATTGTAATTGCGTTTCGTTACCGTAAGGCATCCTCGTCCGGTAGGGACAGTCATGAGCCACAGGTGACACCAGACCGTCATCCAGCTACTGATGGCAAAATCTTAACTAAAATAAATAAATTTAGAGTAGGAACATGGAATGTTAGGACATTAAATGAGCTAGGAAAGTTGACCAATGTTCTAAGAGAGATGGATAGCATGAAAATGAATATACTAGGCGTTAGTGAGATGAGATGGAAGGGATCGGGCAAAATTATAGCTGACAATCACACAATAATTTATTCTGGAGGGGAGACACATGAGAAAGGGGTAGGAATAATATTAGATGAAAAAACAGCCAAGTCAATTAATGGATACTGGTGTATTTCAGATAGAGTTATTATGGTAAAAATCAAAAGCAAACCAATAGACATAAATATTATACAAGTATATGCACCAACAGCAAGCAGTAGTGATGAAGAAATACAACACTTTTACGACGAAATAGAAATGGCGATGGCTCAAATTGGATCACAAGAAATAAAGATACTACTTGGTGATTTTAATGCAAAAGTAGGAAAGGGAAAAATGGAGGATGTAGTGGGGAATTATGGTTTAGGTACAAGAAATGAAAGAGGGGAAAAGCTAATAGAATGGGCAAATATCAATGATATGATAATTGGAAACACATGGTTTAAACACCATAAAAGACGACTGTACACATGGATAAGCCCTGATAAGAAAATACGCAACCAAATTGACTACATACTAATTAATAAAAGATTTAGAAATGCTTTAATTAATGTAAAGACAATGCCTGGTGCTGACTGTAATAGTGATCATGTACCACTATGTGGACAAATAAAAGTAAGATTAAAAAGAGGGAAAAAAATGGTTAAGAACATGAGACTTAATAAAGAGGTTCTAAAAATAGATAAAGAAATGCAAGAACAATACAGAGTGACTGTGAAAAATAGGTACAATGCAATAACTAAAATACAGAGTATAGATGAACAATGGGAAATGTTAAGGGACTCCATTCATCAAACTAGCAAAGAAGTATTACCAGAGAGAGGCAAAATAGCTAAGAAAAAATGGATGAATGAAGATATCTTAAACCTGATGGACAAAAGAAAACAGTATAAAAATGACAAACAAGAATACGCTAAGATAAATAAAGAAATAAAAGATAAATGTGGGAAGGCTAAAGAAAGTTGGTTAAACGAGCAATGCAAAAAAATTGAATTAAATTCCATTAAAGATACAAAAAATATGCACAGACAAATCAGTGAGCTTACAGGAAAAAAATAAGAATAAATACAGGGTGTTTGAAATCAAAAACAGGAAAGATAATATTAGAGGAAGATGCTATAATGAAGAGGTGGAATGAGTATATAAGAGAATTATATGAAGGAGAAAGGGCAGAATTAACAGAAGATAGTAACTTAGAAGGTCCACCTATTCTGAAAGAAGAAGTCGCTGACGCTATGAAACGTATGAAGAAAGGAAAAACAGCTGGGCCAGATGAAATCACAATAGAAGAATTAGAAGTATTGGGAGAATTTGGAGTAGATATATTAACCAAAATGTTGAATGATATTTACAGCAGTGGATATTTACCCAGTGATATGCTGAAATCTGTATTTATAGCTATACCAAAAAGACCAGGAGCAATTGATTGTGAAGATTTTCGTACAATTAACCTTATAAACCATATCACTAAGCTTCTACTCAGAATCATAATGAGAAGAACCAAAAAGAAAATAAAAATGGAAATTAGTGAAGAACAGTATGGATTTGTGGAAGGAAAGGGCACAAACAATGCAATTTATACATTGCGGACACTAATAGAAAGGTCAATAGAGAAACAGAGGGACATATATTTGTGCTTCATAGATTATACTAAGGCATTTGATAAAGTAAAACATGATGAACTGATTAAAATGTTGGAAGATATCAACACTGATGGAAAAGATTTAAGAATAATAAAGAATATTTACTGGAACCAAGTAGCAGCAATTAAAATGGGAAATAAAGAGGGTAGTTACGAACAGATAAAGCTAGGAGTACGACAAGGGTGTGTCTTGTCACCAGATCTTTTCTCCCTGTATAGCGAAGTAATAATGAGAGAGATCAAAGAGATGCCAGGAATACTAGTTGGAGGTTATAATATAAATAATATACGCTATGCAGATGACACAGTATTGGTGGCGGATAATTCAACAGACCTACAACAATTATTAGACGTTGTAGTAACAGAGAGTGCAAGGAAAGGACTCAACTTGAATATCAAGAAAACAGTAACAATGGTAATATCAAAGAAAATGGTGACACCAAAATGTGACATAGAAATAGAAGGGAAAATCCTTAACCAAGTTGATAATTTTAGATACCTAGGGGCATTTATAACATCAGATGGAAGATGTACAACAGAGATTAGGAGCAGAATAGGGCAGGCAAAAGCCGCATTTCATAAAATGAAGAGTATCTTATGCAATAAGTCACTGTCACTGAATGTAAGAAAGAGAGTGCTGAAATGCTATGTAGAACCAGTTTTGCTGTATGGCAGTGAATCTTGGAATGTAAATGAACAAATTAAGAAGAAATTAGAAGCAACAGAGATGTGGTTCCTGAGACGAATGTTGCGAATTCCTTGGACTGCCAGAGTAACTAACGACGACTGCCTGAAACAGGCTAATGAAACTAGAACATTATATACAACAATAAGACAGAGACAAACAGCTTTCCTCGGTCATGTGATGAGAAGAGAGGCATTGGAGAACATCGTAACAACTGGAAAGATCGAGGGGAAGAGAGGCAGAGGTAGACCAAGAGAAGTGATGCTGGATGGATTGAGACGGTGGCATGGAGGAATATCAGCAGCAGAGTTGATCCAGAAAACCAAAGACCGAGATCTATGGAGAGCCATGAACGCCTACGCCAGCCGGCACGGCACTTGATGATGATGATGCGTTTCGTTACAATGACCAAACATGGTTATCAGCATAATGCAGCCTGTTTACATTACGCCTACCAACTAATTTCCCTGGCATAGTATGATTAATTTCATGCTTTTATTAGCTCAGTTGTCCTATACTATCTCTGTTTGTTCACACACAAAATGGTCGCATGTTAAAGCTGGCAGATGCAATTGCCATTCATTAACAGAAACCAGCTTTGTGCCAACAGAAAGACATGATAGTCAATTTAAAATTACCGTGGTAGACAATTCAAATTACTGTGTGAATATGAGTGTTGTATATTTTAGCTTGAAGGATTTATCGAATTACTTTAGTTTATATTGAGTGATATATGCATTATGTACCCGACACAAGGCAGTGAAATATTCCAGGCAATAAATAAAAAGTGCAATTTATTATTTGTATTTTCCTTATTAAAATTCACTACTGAAAAACATTGTTTAGAACATCTTGTATGTGTTGTTCATATTTGTCTTTATATAAAGTCTGAGCTTTTGACAGCAAAGAAAACTGTGCCGGGTTAAGACCAGCTCTTAAAAGAACACCTCTCCTGCGCATGCTGAAGCAAGACTTGACCGACAGCTTGCATTGAAAAAAAAAAAAAAACAATAACAATCACCGGATGTGCAGAGAATAAGACGATTACAGCTTTTGAAAAGGCTTGCTGCGGGAACACGAGGACACAGACTCGAGATTCTGAGAAGGCTTACGTTGATTGTCGCCATCATGTTAGAGAATATAATAATGTCTGCATAACAACTTGCTCAACAGCCAATGTTCAATTGCTAGGCACAGTGTCAATTGCGTTGCTTGTGATCGTGTTCTAGTAAACAGTACGGTCTGCTTCTCACTATTGGTCATACATTCATACGCATACCGTAGATCAGTAAACAAATGTAAGGGAGTCTTCGTGGCGAAGTGGTCAAACCGTCTGACTCGGGCTCCAAAGATTGTGGGTTCGATTCCGGGCCTCGTCCTTCGATTCACGACAGCATTTATTTCGAAGACTCCTAGGGTGTCGCCGCTGGAGCTACCGAGTTCGTGCTTTGTGCGACGCTTTCGGCAGTTCGCTGTGGAAAGAGACTGGGCCATGTGGGATAAACACCCGGTGCAATGAAGTCGATCCTGTCGACATTTATGCGACTTTTGAAACAAAGGTAAAGCAACAAATCCCTGAACAGACCATCACGTGTAAAGTACCCGTTTACATGCCTTACGGTGAATTTAGGTATGTGGTGCTAAACCCATCTCATATTGTTAGAGGCAAGACGGCACCGGGTGACTGATGTGGGCCGTGTCTCGCCGCTGGCCTCTACTTTCCAAAACATTTCCCCCGGTAACCCATTTTAGAGTGCGGTGTCCTGGGAGCTGAGTTCAACTGTAAAAGTTCACCCCGCCGGGGATTCGAAGGGAACCGCGCGAGCCCAACCCCGAGCTGACGTCACAGGCATGAAATCTGCCGCACAGAAAAGTCAACAAAAACTGACACAGAAGACAAAGAAATGAAGATCACTCTAGCAACCACCACAATTATAGCCAAGGCAGAGCCAACGAGGTGGGAACTTTTGTGTTTGTCTTCTACAAATCGGATCGATCGGATCAGATTCGAACCTATGACTACCGGGCCCACAGGCAGGCATCTAGACACTAATCTACCACGACTCTCACATATATAGTGCTAACCCTGTATGTTTTGCCTATTGGATCTCGAAACGTTATGTGGTCAATATCACACAGTTGGCTTTATCTACCCAGATTATTTCCACGTACCCTTTTAGTCTGGGTCCACCTTGGAGTCCAGACCAACGAAACAAATTCCCACATACTGGATTCGAAAACATGACCACCGGGTCGGCAGGTCTGAGCGCTAGCCCCCCACCGCGGAGAGCAGAGGTTTCAATCACATGTCACCAGGCCTTGTTACATTCGATCCATTTTATTCTTGGTCTTCTATATGCTCAATTATAATAGCGTTTTTGTTTGTAGGCACAACGTGGGTAATAACTTAACATGATCATCACGCAACAAGCCCGCTGCAGAACGTTGCTATCTTCAAGGCTGGTGAGAAGACCCCTGGTCCTGTTGCCAGTTCCCCGGCTTCGTACTTATTCCTTTCCAACATGGCTGTCCAGCCCGGCTTCATCTTCCAGGAGCCATGCCTTCCATAGCTGTTCTCCACAAACCACAGTCAGGTTTAACTTGGCCAGACTATTCCCGTTCCCGAGACATTATGTTGTCAATGAGAGAGTTTTCTCTGATATTCAGAACTTAGCGTATTTAAAGTTCGTGCCATGCACAGTTTTCTCCATCGTTGATTGTGAGTTTGGGATGACCTGCAATGAATGCCCCGTGTAATGCTTGCTCCGTGTAATGTTTGTCCCGTGTAATGCATGTCCCGTGTAATGCATGTCCCGTGTAATGCTTGTTGCATGTAATGCATGATGCCATGGGACACCGACCTCCTGTAAGCTCCAGATTCCCTGTTATCACGGGTCGTAGAGAGCGACCTCCGCCGAACCCTTGATGACAATGTGACTGTTCTAGCTTGGGAAAGGGTGGGGAACACTAGGGGATCGGGGGGGGGGAGGGGTTGGAAAGGAACTATACACCTTCAGAAGAAGACCAGCACTAATGTCATCTCACTGGTGTTCTCGGAATGTGAACAGATCAATAACACACTTCCAGATCGTTACTTAATACCAGGGTTTACAACATAAATGACAGGGTGAAAATCTAGCAATATATGATACACTAGCAAACTACCTATTAGTTCTACTCATCTTTCTCCTTGTTATTCTAGTTCTTGTTCTTCTCTTCTTAGTTCTATTTGTTCTCTTTCTTCTAGTTTTTGTTTTTCTTCTCTTTCTTGATGTTGTTGATGTTGTTGTTGTTGTTGTTGTTGTTGTTTTTGGTGTTGAATTCTTCTTCTTCTTCTTCTTCTTCTTCTTCTTCTTCTTCTTCTTCTTCTTCTTCTTCTTCTTCTTCTTCTTCTCCTGTCTCTTCTTTCTCCCTCTTCTTCCCCCTTCTAAATCTCCCTCTTTCTCCCTCTCCTTCTTTCTGTTCCACCTTCTGCCTCCCTCTTACTCCTCCTTCTTCCTCCTCCTACTTCCTCCGTCTTCCCTCTTCTTCCTTCCCCTTCTGCTTCTTCAAGCACACCGCGTGCTCTCTGTTTCTTGACAACTACGACATCTGCACCTATCGACTGACATGCTCGACTTCAAAGGCGGTATTTTAAAATAGCGTGACTGTGCCTTTCATCCGCAGCACACACTAACACACTGTGTAATTCTCCAATGCTGTGCTTGAACCTGCCACCCCAGTTGTCTCTACGAAACACCCTGAACAATAGGCGATTGTCGAGTCATTGTAATGTGCACATCGTGTACACGGATCTCCGACATTTCTCTCTAAACGGGGAAGGACAGACAATGTTGTCACTACCCAGGGATCAGACAGGTGTACGATATTATCTGGTCTCTATTAATAAGAGTCCTGAAAGTAATGACATCAGCCGGACCTAAGGTTTCTGAGTTACACTGACACAGACAATGCCTCCTTGCCGTTCTGACGGACGATAGTTTGTTACATGGTGCTTCAAAAAAGGTGTAACAACTACAAGCCACAGGGGGATCCACAAGCGGAGTTATCCGTCTCGTTGACACAAGCCATGTGTTGTCCATGCAGCATGATCCTTCTCTCAGCCTGCCTAGTTTGCTCTAGAGAAAAGAAAACACTAATACGTTTGGGACATGACAAGCTGCAGAAGCTGCCGAATCAGCAAAGCAATGTTCCAATTGCCCGCCTATTGCAGCTATCAATCTTGCCCAGTTGCCGACCATGACTTAGGGCCTGGTCTGACCTGCCACGTAGTCTTTCGGTTGCATTCCCCTTGATTTACAAAGGGACATCAAAACTCTAAAATAATCCGACCACCGACTCCCCCTTATCCCCCCGCCCCTAAAGATCATTGCTTGGTTAGTTGGTTGGTCGGTTGTAAATCCCATAGAAGGTTTAGTGTTAACTCGCACGCCCCATGCATTGTCAGTCAAGAAATATGAACTCTTAAAAAGGCTTGAATCTATCGGGATCAGGTTGATGACTAGACTAGTGGTTCTCAACCTTTTTTTTGTTGGCCCTTGGGGGGGGGGGGAAATTCCCCAACAGTTGAGACCCACTGGAATAGACCTTGTACCCCTCAACCCGGTACTGATGCACGGTCTCTACTGTGTTGCGAAGCTTATCTTCCTATCTCCTCCCCCCCCCCTCCCCCCTCTCGCCACCACTGTGCAAATTCAGAAACTATCGCGATGTGAAAACGTGTACTAAAACTGTATACATGGAGAGACAAGGCGATACTTGGACCATAAGCTTCACTGGGGACTCAATTCATGGATAGGTCGCACCAGGAAATGTAAGCTGTCGCCCATTGTGTGCCTTCATCTGGGTTCCCAACCTGGACTGCCTGTAACAACCTGGACTGCCTGTAACAACCTGGACTGCCTGTAACAACCTGGACTGCCTGTAACAACCTTGACTGCCTGTAACAACCTTGACTGCCTGTAACAACCTGGACTGCCTGTAACAACCTGGACTGCCTGTAACAACCTGGACTGCCTGTAACAACCTGGACTGCCTGTAACAACCTGGACTGCCTGTAACAACCTGGGACTGCCTGTAACAACCTGGACTGCCTGTAACAACCTGGGCTGCCTGTAACAACCTGGGCTGCCTGTAACAACCTGGACTGCCTGTAACAACCTGGACTGCCTGTAACAACCTGGACTGCCTGTAACAACCTGGACTGCCTGTAACAACCTGGACTGCCTGTAACAACCTGGGCTGCCTGTAACAACCTGGACTGCCTGTAACAACCTGGACTGCCTGTAACAACCTGGACTGCCTGTAACAACCTGGACTGCCTGTAACAACCTGGACTGCCTGTAACAACCTTGACTGCCTGTAACAACCTGGACTGCCTGTAACAACCTGGACTGCCTGTAACAACCTGGACTGCCTGTAACAACCTGGGCTGCCTGTAACAACCTGGGCTGCCTGTAACAACCTGGACTGCCTGTAACAACCTGGACTGCCTGTAACAACCTGGACTGCCTGTAACAACCTGGACTGCCTGTAACAACCTGGACTGCCTGTAACAACCTGGACTGCCTGTAACAACCTGGACTGCCTGTAACAACCTGGACTGCCTGTAACAACCTTGACAACTGGTTCTTTGTGTTCCCTCTGTTGTGTCTGCACCGCTAAGTGGTAGTAAATTTGCGTGTCCCAATGGCTCCGAAAACTATGTGGACAGTAGTGTAGCTAACAGTCGGGAATCCCATATCGGACAGGTCAAGGGATAGGGATCCGACGAAGTGCGATAGAA
>JACEFZ010018299.1:12500-25000 GCA_014155875.1 Cepaea nemoralis | reverse complement strand
CACTTCTTGTGCACTGGACTGATTTTTGAGTGTGGATTAGCTTTCCCCATTACCAGTGTCCCTCACCTTCAGGCGAATCTACTCCGACTTCTAAGATGCTTGTAATTTACGTCCTAAGTCAAGAATGAAAAGTCTACATTTTAGTCCAGCTGACCAGTATGGGGGTTGAACCCGCTACCTAGGAATCAGCACACCGAATGTTTAAGAACGAGCGCCCATAATCATTCGGCCCAGCTGACCTCAGTTCAAGTTGATGTATTGGAGGTATTTATCTTTTCATGATCTATCACCAGTATTATTACTAATGTTAGTAGTTGTTACCGTTACTGTCGCAGTAGTGGCAGTAGAGGTAGTAGTACCAGAAATAGTGGACATTGTTGTTGTTGTTGTTTGCAGCTGCAGCAGCGGCGGTTGCGGCGGCGGCAGCAGCAGCGGCAGCAGCGGCGGTTGCGGCGGCGCTGGCGGCGCTGGCGGCGGTAGCAGCAGCAGAAGTAGTATTAGTAGTGGTAGTGGTAGTAGTAGTAGTAGTAGTAGTAGTAGTAGTAGTAGTAGTAGTAGTAGTAGTAGTAGTTGATGTTGCTGCTTCTGTTGCTGCTTCTGTTGCTGCTGCTGTAACAATGTTAGTAGTACTTTTAAAATGTGATATGACACTTCTTCTATTAATGAAAAGAAAATCGACAATTCTGGGAAATCCTACCGTGTTATTTTTACAACAAATTTTACTATTTTGAAACTAATCTTGACATAAATGTTTGGCATGCGAATGGTTTTTACAAATTCTTAAATATTTGCTTGTCATATGTAATCTTCGCGCAACACCTGCCAGGCTCTCTCGCGGCACAGTGCGCGGAGCTACTGATTGATTCATTTTAAAATCCATGCTATTATTTCGAAAAAGAAAAAAAAAAGACGGCGCTTTATTAAACACTTGTCAAATACTTGTCTGGGACTGAAGACGCAGCCACGGAGAGGTATGGAGTCAGTGAGTCATAGTCTGTCTGCTTGCGTCAGGGCAGGAGAACCAGGGCTGGATAAGGGCCTCCTGAGTTTCTAGCAGTGGACCTGGAAACAGAAAGCCTCAGAGGGGCCTGGGGGAGGGAGGGGGCGGGGTGAAGAGGGAAGGCGAAACACCATCTCTAAAAATGGCACGATAAATTCTGATGTGTCAGCCAAGAGACGCAAGTATCGAAATTTGAAGTTTCATGTATCAGCCGGAATATGTAAATATCGCAACTTTGAATTATTGCGTGACAGCCAAAAAGACGCAAATATGGCAGTTCGAATGTTGGTGGGTGAGCGAAAAGGTCGCAAAATATGGCAGTCCGAATGCTAATGCGTCAGTTAAAAGTCGCAAATATGGCAGCACGAATGCTAATGCGTCAGTTAAAAGTCGCAAATATGGCAGCACGAATGCTAATGCGTCAGTTAAAAGTCGCAAATATGGCAGCACGAATGCTAATGCGTCAGTTAAAAAGTCGCAAATATGGCAGCACGAATGCTAATGCGTCAGTTAAAAGTCGCAAATATGGCAGCACGAATGCTAATGCGTCAGTTAAAAGTCGCAAATATGGCAGCACGAATGCTAATGCGTCAGTTAAAAGTCGCAAATATGGCAGCACGAATGCTAATGCGTCAGTTAAAAGTCGCAAATATGGCAGCACGAATGCTAATGCGTCAGTTAAAAGTCGCAAATATGGCAGCACGAATGCTAATGCGTCAGTTAAAAGTCGCAAATATGGCAGCACGAATGCTAATGCCGCAGCCAAAAGACGGACATACGGTAGTTCAAATGCTGATGCGTCAGGCAAAAGTCGCAATTATGGCACATTCGAATTATAATGAGCCAGCTAAAACATGCAGATATCGCCACTTTGTATTATGACGTTTCAGCCAAAAGACGCAAATATTGCTGCACGAAGATGGATACATGGCACTGCAGACACCATTGGCATAGGGGTGCACGAGGCAAGAGAAATGGCAAGAGATCGAGAGGCTTTTCGATGTGGCCAGATGACAGCGACGTTCTGCAAAGGATAATCTACATGATGCTAATGATGGATATATATGAGGTGTCGTCTCCACAATGTAGGTTGGTTACAATGAATCTCAAACTCACTCTCTCTCTCTCTCTCTCTCTCTCTCTCTCTCTCTCTCTCTCTCTCTCTCTCTCTCTCTCTCTCTCTCTCGTGGGGAGATGTGTGTGTGGGTGAGGGATATGTCTTTGGGATTTTGTGGGTGGTGTTGTGTGGGAGGGGAGCTGGGTGTGGATAAATGATGTGTGTGTGGGTGGGTGAAGGTGTGGTTGGGTTTGCGAGTTGGTGAAGGATGTGTGTGAGGGTGGGAATGTGTGCTTAGATGGGTGGTTGGGGTGTGTGAGTGTGGGTGGGTAGATAGGAGATGTATGTGTTGATGAGTGGGTAAGGGATGTGTGGGTGTTAGTGGTTGAGGGATAAGTACGTGTGTCTAGGGATGTGTGAGGGGATGATTGTATGAGTTGGGGATGTGTGTGTGGGTTGTGTGTGTGCGTGGATGGGAGGTGTGTGTTTGTGAATGGGGGATGTGTTGGTGGGTGGGGATGTGTGTGAGGGATGTGTGTATGGGTGGGGAGATTGTGCGTGGGTGGGGATGTGTGTGTGTATATGGGTAGGGGTGTGTGGTTAAGGGATGTGTGGCTGGGGGATGGGTGGCTGGGGGATGTGTGGTTGGGTAGAGGATGTGTGGGTGGGTGATTGTATATGAGTAAGGGTGTGTGGTTAAGGGATGTTTGGTTGGGGGATGGGTGTGTAGAGGATGTGTGGGTGGGTAGAGGATGTGTGGGTGGGTGAGTGTGTGCAGGTTAGGAGATGGTGGGGGGTGTTTGTAGGTGTGGGCTCGGGATCTGTGAGTGGGCTGTGGGAGATGGGAGATTATGTGGGTGGGTGCGGAATTTGTTTGTGGGTAGGTGCGGAATATGTGAGTTGACGGGGAGATGTGTGTGTGGTTGAGGAATGTGTGTTTGGTTGAGTGGGTGGAGGTGTGTGGGTGGAGGAGGATATGTGGGTGAGTGATTGTTGGTGGGTAATGGGACGGGTAGAGGATATGTGAATGGGTGGGGAGATGTGTGTAGGTGGGGGATGTGTGGGTTATTGAATGTATGTGTGCTTGGGGTGTGGGTGGTTGGGATGTGTGGTGTGTGTGGGTGGGGAGATGTGTAGGTGTAGGGATGTGGTGGATGGGTGGGGGAATGTATGTGTGTGTGGGTTATGTGTGTGTTGGGTGGGGGAGTTGGAGTGAATGGGGGATGTGTGGGTGGGTGGCGGATGGTCTCATAACATAGTAATATGCATTGTTTATGTTTACAAAATTCATGTGACAATGTTTTCTCCTATGCCCTGTTGATGAAAGAAAGATGAGTGAATGGAAGGGCCGAATGTAAGACGGGCCTGCGTGCCCAATTTGTTACCCTTTGAAAATAAAGTCTGTTCGTTCGTTCGTTCGTTCGTTCTCTCTCTCTCTCTCTCTCTCTCTCTCTCTCTCTCTCTCTCTCTCTCTCTCTCTCTCTCTCTCTCTCTCTCTCTCTCTATCTCTCTCTCTCTCTCTCTCCCATTGATGTACATTCTGTCAGATTGCTGCTCGTCCATCTCTTGATGTTATCTTCGCACCTGTATCGTTGTCTACCTCTTGTTTGCTTGCCATCAAGCTTACCCTCCGGTATGGGTTTTATAAGAGAATTATGTCTTGTAACATAGCCGAAATATATTACATACCTCTTTCTTATGTCGTTTATCAACTCTAGTTCCATTCCCAGATTTTCTAGAACATCTGTATTTGATTATTTTTGGTTCCATGACAAACGACATATTCTTCTGTACATTCACATTAGCAGCGCCTCTATTCGACTTTCTAATTGCTTGTTCCTTGTCTAGCCTTCCGTGCCATACACGGAACATAAATATACGTAACATTTGGCAATTATCATCTTTAAAGCGTTGTTAATCTCTCTAGATAATAAAGCTTGTGAGTTTGCCTGTGTTGTGAGTGCGTGCGTGCGTGCATGCGTGCGTGCGTAGCAGGTTAATTTTCAAGTTAAAAATTTTGAATAACCCGTGAATGATACCACACATATCAATATCTCTCTTGGCAAAAACAAAAAAGGGTTCCCCGCCACTTACTCTATAGCAATCAACACGTAGTCTAAGGGCTAGATTTGTTCCTTTTCACATCTATCAACACACGTGTGAGACGGGCACTTATACTCCCCGCCACCCGTTTATATTGTGCATTACTACAGTTGAACATGGTGCTGCTGTAGCAGGTTAGCCTCCCGGCCCGGTGGATATCAGTTCGAATCGTTCCAAGCAATGTCCTTTTCAAACTGACCTCGGCTACCAGATTGACCCGATCTTACCTGGGTACCCAAAATATCCTGGGAAGTAAAAGCGATCGCCGACTGGTTTGTACAAATATGGCGCTAGCACCATATACCCAACACTCACTTTGGGAGTCTCCGTGGCAAAGTGGTCAAGCCGTTTGACTCGGGCTCCGAAGGTTGTGGGTTCGATTCTGGGCCGCGTCCTTCAGTTCACGAGTGAATATTTTCGGAACCTCTTGTGGGTCGTTGCTGGAGCTACGGAGTTCGTGCTTTATGCGGCGCTGTCCGCGCTTCGGAAAGAGATCGAGCCATATGGGATAAAAGCTCGGTGCAATGAAGTCGACCCTGTCGACTTTTAAGCGAGGCGCTTTTAAGCGACTCCCCAAGGCGTGTAGAATGATGTAGAATGTGTAGAATGCGGTATTTCTTTTGTTTGTTTGTTTGTTCAATTTGTTTTTACTAACTGAGCAACAATGTGCAAACAACTCACCCCTTTAATTTAAACCTGATATGAATGCCCAGCCGGCTCTGTGGAAAAGGGGTTACGAACGCAATTCATAATCTCGAAACACTGACAGCAGACCGCCGTGCGTTAGTTTCCATAAATGTGTATGAGTGCCGGTCGTTCGGCAAACTATTGAAAGTAAATTTGCCCAGAAATCACAGACAGCCAAATATAGGGGGGGGGGGGGGGGGGGGGGGGGTTGACTGTGATGTCCTGTAAAGGATATGCAACTAACATCAACATGAATGCAGAAGAAAAACTAAAAGCTGCACCACAGACGGAAACTCCCTACTATATGGGAATGTTCAAGCCATATATCGTCTTTATAGAGGTGTCCGTGGTTTGGGAATGTTCAAGCCACCTATCGTCTTTATAGAGGTTCCGTGGTTTGGGATTGTTCAAGCCATGTTCAAGCGGTTTGGGATTGTTCAAGCCATATTCAAGCGGTTTGGGAATGTTCAAGCCATGTTCAAGCGGTTTGGGAATGTTCAAGCCATGTTCAAGCGGTTTGGGAATGTTCAAGCGGTTTGGGATTGTTCAAGCCATGTTCAAGCGGTTTGGGAATGTTCAAGCCATCTATCGTCTTTATAGAGGTGTCTGTGGTTTGGGATTGTTCAAGCCATGTTCAAGCGGTTTGGGAATGTTCAAGCCATCTATCGTCTTATAGAGGTGTCTGTGGTTTGGGATTGTTCAAGCCATGTTCAAGCGGTTTGGGATTGTTCAAGCCATGTTCAAGCGGTTTGGGAATGTTCAAGCCATGTTCAAGCGGTTTGGGAATGTTCAAGCCATGTTCAAGCGGTTTGGGAATGTTCAAGCCATGTTCAAGCGGTTTGGGAATGTTCAAGCCATGTTCAAGCGGTTTGGGATTGTTCAAGCCATGTTCAAGCGGTTTGGGAATGTTCAAGCCATCTATCGTCTTTATAGCGGTGTCCGTGGTTTAATGCGCTTGCTTTTAAACTACCGGTGTGCTGAAGGCGGAGTCAGGGATTCAACCCCTGCATAGGTCAGTTAGACTTTATAGTTGACTTCTCGTTCAAAAACAATGGCAAACTACAACGTAAAATTGTCTAGAAAATCGATCTGGGTTGGGGTGGATCGCAACGTCATGCAAAGGACATATCCAATAATAAACAGGCATGTATTGTTTGACACTCATAGAAGTCGAAGGAAAGAAGCAGAGACTACAGGGGGAACTAGACAACTAATATAAACACGCAGGTATTGTTTAGCACTTGTAGAAGTGATATAGAACTAGCAGAGACTAGAGGGCACACTTTTGTTAATATCTTATTTACATGACACAAGAGACAAATGAAAATCGTAAATTGATTAGAGACATTAGACGTAGACAGTCAACATTTTTGGACATGTTATGAGAAGAAATGGATTGGAGAACTTGGTGACAACTGGCAAGATCGAAGGGAACACACCAAGAGGAAGACCGAGAAGAAAATACCTGGATGGCTTGGCCACATGGCATGGTCGAGACAGGAACACTGAGCTGATCCATGACTCTGGTGATCGAGTGAGATGGCGAAACATCACCGTCAACACTTGCCGGCATGGTACATGATGATGATGAGTATATTAACGAGCATGTTAAAGAAGTAATATGATAAGTCGGTTCCAATGTTCCGTCACTGATATTTCCGTACAAAGGAAATGCAACCTGTACTTTTTATCATTTTTACCGGGTTCATACATTGGGAGTTTATGTTCGATTCCTCCTAAGGTAATAGCCCACAAACAGATAAGCCATTCTTGCGCACTCTATTTGTCAGCAGTCGCGTTGCTGAATTTTCCTAAAGAAAATGTAAACCGGAAAAGGGGGGGGGGGGGGGGCAACAGAATACACACACATTTGAAATAAATGTGAGATGGCGATGAAAAGTACACGACTAAATCGATACATACACTTATAGAAATATACATTACAAATATTAATAGAATATATTCTAAAGGTGCATGGCTCAACGTGCGCTGTAACTATTTATCGTTCGTCTCTCTGTAGCTATTTGCCTTCTTTCTTTTCGTCTCGTTGGAGTTTGTATCTTTGGGGTAGTGATTGCAGTTCTCAAAATCCAACATACCTGGTTCGTAGTCTGCAGAAGGTCATTTGGGTGCAAATACTTTGCTTTGATATTATTTCGCGCGCGTGCGGAACAATAATTTTCCAAAGTTAATTCGTATAAAATTAGTTAATCAAAGAATGTATACACACAAGTCAAGAGAAAATAGTTCACATATGAATGTTAAAGAATGAAAGTTTGAATACGCATTTTAAAAAGAAACCAGTTTGAAAAAAAAAAGAAGCTTAAACTAACTACTGACACAACTATTGAAACAACGCCTGAAACAACTACTGGCACAAACTACTGAAACAATCTACAGAAACAAACTACTGAAACAAACTACTGAAACAAACTACAGAAACAAACTACCGAAACAACTACTAAAACAACTACTAAAATAACTACAGAAACTGTTGACATACATAAATACTTACATCTGAGTCCGGGCCTTTGTCCGCTCCGGGACAGATGAAAGACACAAATTCGTGGCATCGTTTGTGAACCACCAGGCTGCAGACTGTGGACGAGAAGTAGACATGTTGACCATCTTTTTACACGTTAACTTAAAGTCGTTACATCTCTGTCTCTGGACCAGGGAATAGTGAACGCAGTTTCACAATCCCGACACACAGGGTTCCATTCAGCCGCCGGACATTCGGGAGCAGGCCGCTCTGAGCGGTTTTCACAATGATATGAGCGTCGGTTTCCCTATTAGTAGTCTCGTTTTTGTGGTATTCGGAATGGATATCCTGACGCGAGTTTATGACTTGCACATCATTCTCATCATTTTTATCATCATCATTATCAACATCATCATCATCATCATCATCATCGTCAACATTATGGAGATCGTGGTTTACTATTTCAGACGATCACCAGAATGTTGAATCATGGCTGCGTCCTTACCCTGATGTGGTATGTAGCAAAATCGCCCAGATATTAATCTCTTGCATTCCTTTTAATGCAGTGGTTCTCATCCAGTGGGGAATTCCCCCAAGGGGGGAATTTTAGGGTTTCCAGGGGGAATTAAGATTATTTCAAGGTCGTGTTAATACAAGAACCGATTACTTGATATTGTTTTTCCCTTCATACTGTACGGTTCTGTACGTCTCACCCTTCTAAAATTATTTTTATAAAGTAATTAGACCTACAAATCACGTTTTATGTGGATGCCTAGACTTGTTTTAGTATGTGCTATTAAATTTAGCTTCCATTATTACGTATACTGTGTAAAAAGGGGGGGGGGGATTTTTAGGTAGGAAATAAGAAAGGGGGGGGGGGGGTGGATGACGTTATGAAAATATGGCGAAGGGGGGCACGGACCAAATTTTTAGGTAGGAAATACGAAAAGGGGGGGGGGGGGGGGGGGAGAATGACGCAATGACGTTCTGAAAATATGGTGAAGGGGGGCACGGGCCAAAAAAGGTTGAGAACCACTGTTTTAATGTGTTCCCACGTTCAAAGTGTTACACGGCCTGTGCAGGACGGTGCGGTCAAGACTAGATTGATATTCTTGGTAATTTGACATTCAGTAGTTTGCCATTGTCTTCTGAACGAGAAATCAACGTTTATGTCCAACTTAATGCCGATTTAGGGATTGAACAATCTCGCTATCAGCACATGGGAAGTTTAATAGCGAGCGCTTATATCATTTCGACCACGTCGGCGTCTTGTTCCCACGTATATAAGAGTACATATAAACGACCTTTTTAAGCAACATGAAGGCGTATAGCACACATGGCGGTGGCCTTATAATTTATAGACCAATAAGTAGGTACTCGATGGGGGATGTATTCACACTCACGTCGGTCGCGTTTACTTCCCCGGGAAATTTGCTGGTACCTATTTTAGTCTGGGTCAGCATGGGAGCCCAGATCAATGAACACAAACATAGGTATTGATGGGTGACCGAACACGTGATCGCCTGGTTGGCGGGCACACAGCGCAGACTGAGAAAGGTGAAAACAGGTATGTATTCATGCAGAATGGCATGCTTCAATTAACACATCAAAGGTAGCGAGAATATGTTGGATCTTTTCCCCCGGGACATGCTGGTGTGGTGGGAAACGAGCAGGCGGACAGATTGGCTGGTGTGTTGGTGTATGATACGGCAGATGTGGTCAGTAGCATCTGTATAGCCTGGAAGAACAGACACATCGTCATAGCCTAGAGATAATATAGTGACCGGGAGTGACCAGTGGGTCTGGCCCCTAGAAAGGGAGCGACATGGAGTGACCAGAGGATCTGGCCAATAGAAAGGGAGTGACATGGAGTGACCAGAGGATCTGGCCCCTAGAAAGGGAGCGACAGGCAGTGACCAGAGGATCTGGCCCCTAGAAAGGGAGCGACAGGCAGTGACTAGAAGATCTGGCAGACAATCTGTATTCCGAGGAAAGGCCAGACGGACAGATAATCATATTGCAACATAGTCATTAGTTTTTAGACTCTTCGCTGGCTGTTGAAGGTGATGACGAAGCATGTATGTGAATATCCCGAGTGTCGTGATACCGGTTCTTGACTCAACTAAACATGCTAGCCACTGCGCTACATCATCATCATGTACCACGCCGATTAGCGGGGGTGGTTATGTTTCGCCATCTCACTCGATCACCCGAGTCGTAGATCAGCTCTGTGTTCTTGTCTCGACCATGCCTTGTAGCCAAGTCATCTAGATATTTACTTCTATGTCTTCCTTTGTTCTTTTCCCTTCAATCTGGCCAGTTGTCATCAAGTTCTTCAATTTATTTCTTTTTATAACGTGCCCAAAATATACTGACTGTCTACGTTTAATTTCTCTAATCATTGAACGGTTTTCATGTGTTTCTTGTAGAAATTGCTCATTGGTTATTCGGTCTGTCCATGGTATTTATATTTTCCTCGGAAACCACATTTCTACTGTCATTTGATAATGTGTAGTTTGTCTGCTCATTGTCCAAATTTCACATCCTTCCAAAAGTGCAGGTTCTATGTAGCGCCTCAACACTCTTTTTCTCGTTGCAATTGACATCTTATTACTGGTTTTCCATCTTGCAAAAGACTACCCTTGCTACAGCTGCTCCCTAATATAAGCATAGGTACATGTTAATATCGTTGTTCAATATATAATGCGAACCATTGTTCTGGTGGCCGTTGATAATGTCTCTTGTATCCCTGCCATCTGTTTTTCCAGGCCATAGTAAGCAGACATAAAAGGACCCATTGGCCATAAAGCGTACCGAATATAACAATAGTGGCATTGGGCTCAACACAACTATAAAACCAAGTATACGGACTACGGTATAGTCGAGATGGGTTAAAACTGGCTTTGATGTAACATTAGATATGTATGAAGATATAATCTACCCATGGACAGACTCGTCGTAGTGCTGTATGGATCAAAGGTCTGGGATGTACTTACAACCAATACATGAATAAATATGTCACGCGACTGGAATAACACATCATAAAGTGAAGTGGATTGCATTGCACAGTTTCGTTAAGCCTGTGGCTCAGTACATCTGAATTATTGCACTCAAGCGTAGTCCATACACGTTACTTCTAGTAGCACTGAACTGAATTTTGCGAGTAGATTAGCTTTCCCTATTACCAGTGTCGCTCGCCATCAAGCGAACCCCAAGTCAAGGACGAAAAGTCAACATTTTAGTCCAACTTAGCGGTGAAGGGGTTGAACCCCCTACCTCAGCATCAGCACACCGTCTTATTCATTCAGCAATGCTGACCCCTCCTTTTCGGGTTTTAAACAAATTTATAAGTATCGTATGGCGCTTAGAAGTAGAATAAAGAAGTAGAGATTAGGGGACACGCTATACAACTTGACAATTGAAAGCTTATAGTTAACGTGCCGGGATTTGATCCTGTCACCTTGAAATGACGACACCGCCTCGCTGCAGGAACATGTGTACTTCGTTGCATGACAATCTAGACACTTTGTTTTCCTTAGTCTTTGAGTGTCTCCAGTCCACAAGTCTTCAGCTTTGTGTCTCTCTTTGTCTGGTTTATATCCCTTGATACGACCGACATGTGAAATCCTACCCGTAGCTGCGCTGCCGCCGGCATAGCTCTCCCGGTCATTGGAACACCTGGACCCCTCTACCACTGTGGGGTGGAGACATGATGGAGGGGACACTGTGGCAGTGGGGACACTGTGGGAGTGGGGACATGACGGAGGGGACACTGTGGCAGTGGGGACACCGTGGGAGTGGGGACATGACGGAGGGGACACTGTGGCAGTGGGGACACTGTGGGAGTGGGGACACTGTGGGAGTGGGGACACTGTGGGAGTGGGGACATGACGGAGGGGACACTGTGGCAGTGGGGACACTGTGGCAGTGGGGACACTGTGGGAGTGGGGACATGACGGAGGGGACACTGTGGCAGTGGGGACACTGTGGCAGTGGGGACACTGTGGCAGTGGGGACACTGTGGCAGTGGGGACACTGTGGCAGTGGGGACACTGTGGCAGTGGGGACACTGTGGCAGTGGGGGTACTGTGGCAGTGGGGACATGACGGAGGGGACACTGTGGCAGTGGGGACACTGTGGGAGTGGGGACATGACGGAGGGGACACTGTGGGAGTGGGGACACTGTGGGAGTGGGGACACTGTGGGAGTGGGGACACTGTGGGAGTGGGGACATGACGGAGGGGACACTGTGGCAGTGGGGACACTGTGGCAGTGGGGACACTGTGGGAGTGGGGACACTGTGGGAGTGGGGACATGACGGAGGGGACACTGTGGCAGTGGGGACACTTTGGGAGTGGGGACACTGTGGGAGTGGGGACATGACGGAGGGGACACTGTGGCAGTGGGGACACTGTGGGAGTGGGGACACTGTGGGAGTGGGGACATGACGGAGGGGACACTGTGGGAGTGGGGACACTGTGGCAGTGGGGACATGACGGAGGGGACACTGTGGCAGTGGGGACATGACGGAGGGGACACTGTGGCAGTGGGGACACTGTGGCAGTGGTGACACTGTGGGAGTGGGGACACTGTGGCAGTGGGGACACTGTGGGAGTGGGGACACTGTGGGAGTGGGGACATGACGGAGGGGACACTGTGGCAGTGGGGACACTGTGGCAGTGGGGACATGACGGAGGGGACACTGTGGGAGTGGGGACACTGTGGCAGTGGGGACACTGTGGCAGTGGGGACACTGTGGGAGTGGGGACACTGTGGGAGTGGGGACATGACGGAGGGGACACTGTGGGAGTGGGGACACTGTGGGAGTGGGGACACTGTGGGAGTGGGGACACTGTGGGAGTGGGGACATGACGGAGGGGACACTGTGGGAGTGGGGACACTGTGGCAGTGGGGACATGACGGAGGCGACACTGTGGCAGTGGGGACACTGTGGCAGTGGGGACACTGTGGCAGTGGGGACACTGTGGGAGTGGGGACACTGTGGGAGTGGGGACACTGTGGGAGTGGGGACATGACGGAGGGGACACTGTAGGAGTGGGGACACTGTGGCAGTGGGGACATGACGGAGGGGACACTGTGGGAGTGGGGACACTGTGGCAGTGGGGACATGACGGAGGGGACACTGTGGGAGTGGGGACACTGTGGCAGTG
>JACEFZ010018299.1:0-7500 GCA_014155875.1 Cepaea nemoralis | reverse complement strand
TTCGTGTGTTATCCTTAAGGAAAGTAAAGAATAACATCAGACTGTTACCTACCATATAAGTCGTAAGAGGCAGGAGGGTTGGACTTGTGGCCGGCTTCCTCATTCCATACAGAAGATTTAGTCACAAAATTCAACCAATCATTAACAAGTTTATTAACGAACATAGAATGACTAAGACGACAATGAAGAAATGGGACTCTTTTAAAAGAGACATGGTGCGATGCAGAGAAAGCCATAAGGGCTCCGGATTGAGGATTGTCTCCCTTGCACCTAGGGAAATCTCCAGAATTGGCACCTGGAAGGTTAGAACTATGTATGAATCAGGTAAGACAGCACATGTGATGGAGGGGATGAAACGCTACGATATTTGTAATTTTTGGGATTATGTGAAGTAGGGTGAACAAAAACAGGCAAAACGTTTTCAAGCACATGTGGAAAAGTGCTGATCTCAGGCCATACAGAGGATTAGCCTACCACTGAGAAGGAGTGGCCACAATATTATCCAAAAGGACACAGGAAGTACTAGTAGCATGGGAATAAGTGAGTTTGAGAAGAACAGCAGTAACATTTAGAACCACAAAAGAGAAAGTAATCATGAATGTAATCCAGTGTTACACACCCACAAATGATAAGGACGAATTAGTTAAGAGGAATATTATATGAAACTTTGAAGATTGTGAGCAATTAAGGAGATCTAAATATCCACATTCTGATCGTTGACCTGAATACCAAGATAGGATCGGATACCACAGGCATTGGGAAGATCATGGGAAGACATGGACATGGGGTTATGAGAGAAAATGGAGAGCTGTTTGCTAATTACTGCGCAGAGAATCAGTACATCATGGGCGGAAGCGTTTTTTCTACACAAATGAAATCACAAAGTAACATGGTCTTTACCTGACTACAAAACAGAAAAACAAATTGACCATATCTGTATTAACAATAAATGTAGATATCCTTTACAATATGTGAGAATATTTAGAGGAGCTGGAGTGTATGCAGACCATCATCTTCTAATGAAACCGAAGCTCAAGAGGTGCATAACATCCCATAAACACAGAAATCAATACAAAGTAGGATACCTACTAAATCAAGAAATTAAAGAAAAACTGACTGTCACATTCTCAAATAAATGCGAGGCCCTACAACTGGCAGTAAACGAAGTGAGTATGGAAGTATTTAGGCAGCAGGCTAAAAACATTTAGAGCGAACATGTTTGAAAGTACTTGGCAAAGAAGAACGAAACCATAAAGCGTGACAACCTTACTATTCTTATTGATTATAGACTGGAATATGAAGATACAATAAGCACTGACAGAAATGGAATCCAAGGGACTCTTTGGCAAAGCAGCTCGATATTGTGGTCTTTGCTGGCGACTGTATCCTACTGTCTCATACATGAAATTGGATGCAGGATGTACTACACACCAAAACTAGATGGGAGGTCACAACAACTAGGTTTTAAAATGCACAGAGGAAAGACACAGATCATCATCATCTTCCAGTTTTGTCTTCAAGCATCGTGGGGAGGAATCGCTGGCGCTCCTGCTTCAGATGGGTGCCACTGTATTGTGCCATTTCCGTGTGAATGTACAATGTCTTTGATGTTATCAATCCATTTTCTTCTCGGACATCCTCTTGCTCTCGTAGCAAATCTTCTTTGATGTAGGGTCAGTGCTGGTAGTTGATGGTGTTGCATTCTAACGATATGGCCAAACCATGTGATCTTCTGTCTTTCAATGTATGTGGCACAAAGTGTTGATCCCATTGTCTGTCTGATAACATCACGCCTTATTCGCTCTCAAATAGTTAAGGTGGCAACTCTCCTCGAGCATCTCATCTTACAGGTGTGATTCTACGTGGCTGGAGCAACGGAGTTCGTGCTTTGTGCGACACTTTCGGCAGGTCGCCCTGCGGAAAAGACCGATCTATATGGGATATAACGCGGTGTAATTGAGTCCATCCTCTTGCATTTCATACCTTTTATAAAGCAGACCACACAAAATTTACATGGTAAAGTGACACACTCAGAAACTGCAATACTAGTCCACGGACTGAATAATTTAAAATGACATGGATTCAGTCCAACTGCAGGCCACATCCGACCCCACGTCCAGGCGACCCCACATCCAGGCGACCCCACTTCCAGGTGAGGACTGTCCGCCTTTGCTATGTTTACCCCCCACAACATAAATCCAAATGCATGCCCTTATCTTCGCCAGAGTTTTATTCCGAGTTTTCAAAAACGGTTTTTCAGTTGCCAGTCAATTGATCAGCCATGTAATTTACTGCTGAGTGAAGCAGAAAATAACTGAAATTTATCATATGAAAGAACTGATATCAAAGATTGGAGGTCGAAGGATATGAGGGGATAGGAGTCGATGGTGATTCCAGAGAGACAGGACGCTGGTTTTTATGAATGGATGCGAAAGCTGGAAAGTGAGTATCAAATGGTAAACATATGGCGGATATGGGTTTTTGATTAAAATATTGAGAATATCGTGGACATATAAGAAAACAAATAGTACAGTTCACAACAACGTATTCTTTTAGTGAATTTACATACCGAAGCCAAAACAATATGCTGTATGATTTATTGCCTGGCGTAATTCCCCGCATCTCGTCAGTGCATACTGCTGTGGTGTTTATCATATGAAGTGAATAAATGAATTATACTTTGGGTGAAATACTTAAAACACACTTTGGCTGAAATACTTAAAACACACTGCCATTAAACACTAAACGATTGCTCAAATATGCCTAGGCCTTAGCAATAAGGCGGTTTCAACCAATATTGCGCTTCGTTTTTAAATTTGCGATTACTATGGGGATAAAATATTTTCCGCACACGAACAATATCAGACATATCTCTGTTGTTATGGTTGTTGCTCATTAGTTGTAGTCCATGATTGATATTGGAAGCATATTGTCGACCAAAAATTAATTATACAACTGTAAATATATATATATATATATGAAAACGTGATAGCGACTCCGATATGACACCTGGGATATCGGATTGATGGCCTCGACGAGGGTGTGTTGTGTTG
The DNA here is from genome assembly GCA_014155875.1 of Cepaea nemoralis. Taxonomy (NCBI): domain Eukaryota; kingdom Metazoa; phylum Mollusca; class Gastropoda; order Stylommatophora; family Helicidae; genus Cepaea; species Cepaea nemoralis. Next base: position 4,447 of record JACEFZ010018299.1, on the reverse strand, counting down.
CATCTGGGTGCTAGGTATAGGTATGACTGACGATGGGTAGGGCGACATCTATCAATGCTGATTACTTCCTACCACCTGTTAAGTTGTGGTGGTATGACAATTGTGCATAATCCGTGTGGCAGTGTATGTCTGGATGAGTGTGATAGTTAAGGTAGTTGATTATCCTTTACTGGGCGTCGCAATAAACCCTCGCATTTGTTGGTTGTTTGTGCTTTCTTAGCAAGTTTACGTTCAGTGATTTGACATTACTTTGTGAACGATCGGCACTCATACCATTACATGAAAACCAAAGCAAGGCCAAGTCACCCTCAGCTGTGGTTCGAACTCGATATGCGGGATTACGAATAGCGTCCGCAACTCCATCGCCACGGAGCAAGTGTAATAGGGAGATTCGTTATATGTGCAAGCATGTTATAATGTATGTAATGGTGTGTGTGAAGGGAGATACATGTGTGGTATGTATTATGTGCATGCAAGTTATAATGTATGTCTGGGTGTGTGTGAAGGGAGATATATGTGTGGTATGTATTATGTGCATGCAAGTTATAATGTATGTCCTGGGTGTGTGTGAAGGGAGATACATGTGTGGTATGTATTATGTGCATGCAAGTTATAAAGTATGTTTAGCTACGTGTGGTGGGAGATCCATCCATCCATCATGTGCCATGCCGGTAAGCGGGGGCGGTCATGTTCTGCCATCTCACTCGATCACCAGAGTCGTGGATCAGCTCCGTGTTTCTGTCTCGACCATGCCACAAGGCCAAGCCATCCAGGTACTTGCTTCTAGGTCTTCCCCTTGGTCTGTTCCCCTCGATCTTACCAGTCGTCACCAAGTTCTCCAATCCATTTCTTCTCATAACATGCCCAAAAAATTTTGACTGTCTACGTCTAATTTCTCTAATCAATTTACGATCTTCATTTGTTTCTTGAAGAACTTGTTCATTGGTCTTTCTGGCTGTCCATGGTATTCTTTGCATTTTCCTCAGAAACCACATCTCTACAGCCATCAGATGTTTTTCAGCCTGACTGCTCATTGTCCACGCTTCACATCCATATAAAAGTACAGGTTCTATGTAGCATCTCAACACTCTTTTTCTCGTTTCAATTGACATCTTTTTATTGGTCAGTATGTTTTTCATCTTGCTAAAGGCTACTTTTGCCATGGCGATTCTTGTTCTAATCTCTTCAAGGCATCTTCCATCAGATGTTATTACTGTTCCGAGATAATTGTACCTATTCACTTGTTGAAGAATATTCCCATTTACTTGTATATTACATTGTGGTATTTCGTTCTTCCTAGTGACGACCATAATCTGTGTCTTTTTACAATTTAATTCTAACCCTAGTTGTTCACTGTGTGTAACAATCGCATCTACTAAATTTTGCAGGTCCTGTTCATTGTCTGCAATCAAGACTGTATCATCTGCATATCTAATGTTATTGATGCATCGTCCCCCAATGTTGATTCCTTCCATATCTTCAATATTTCTGAAAATACGTTCACTGTACAGGGAAAACAGATCTGGAGACATTACACATCCCTGTCTCACACCTCTCTTAATAGGTTGATATTGGCTTACTTCATTATCAACTCTTATGGCAGCTTGTTGTTTCCAATATATGTTTTTTACAAGTCTAAGATCTTTTCCATCAATTTGTAGATCTTCAAGCATCCTTATCATGTTGACATGTCTCACTTTATCAAAAGCCTTTGTGTAGTCAATAAAGCAAAGGTGTAGATCTTTGTTTACTTCTATAGAACGTTCGATTATGGTTCTCAGTATATACACAGCATTTACTGTACCCTTGCCTTCTACAAACCCACATTGTTCTTCTCCTATTTCAGGTTGTATTTTCCTCCTAACTCTTTGCATGATAATTCTTAGCAAAATCTTCGTGATGTGACTCATTATACTAATTGTTCGTTGTTGATCACATCCCAAGGCTCCTGATTTCTTTGGGATTGCAATAAATACAGAATTACATAACTCCTGAGGTATATTTCCAGTATCATATATTGTATTAAGCAGACTGGTAACTTTATCTACTCCATATTCTTCTAAAGCATTAATCATTTCTGTTGTGATGCTGTCTGAACCGGGGGTCTTGCCAGATTTCATATGGTTAAGAGCATTCTGAACCTCCATCTTCAAAATTGCTGGTCCTTCATTATTATTTTGAACATTATACTGTTCGTCTCTGTTATCGTCATACAGGTTTTTCACGTAATCTGACCATACATGTAATATCTGATCTTATTCTATTATGACTCTTCCATCTTTTGGCTTTAGGCAGCCTGCTGATGTACGTGTTCTTTGATTAGTAAGCTCCTGAATTCTTTTGTGCATTAGTTTCGCATTGTTACTGTTGTGTTGTTTTTCAATTTCTCTGCAATTTTTCTCAAGCCATGTTTCTTTTGCTTCTTACATAAGGTTCTCACTTTTCTGTGAATTTCTTCATATTTGGCAGGATTATTTTTATTCTGTCTTCTTGTTTCCATTAGTTGTAAAATTTCTTCAGTCATCCATGTCTTACGGCCCACTTTCTTTACTTTTGGAATAGTTTTTTCTGCTGCACAACTGATTGAATTCTTCATCATTTCCCACTGATCATCTACATCTTGAATTAGGATCTCTAGATCAGACAGTTATAATGTATGTTTAGCTACGTGTGGTGGGAGATATATGTGTGGTATGTATTATGTGCATGCAAGTTATAATGTATGTTTGGCTAAATGTGAGGGTGTCACGAAATACGCCTTCTTCAGTCAGCTAAGACGCATGCACCACGACCCCTCCAAAAGTTCTATCCCAGGAATTAAACAAAATCCGTGTATTCGGAGAGGGGATATTAAATAAACAGAGTAACCCTCATGCCCATCTTTTCTTTCGTGGTCATGTCCGGAGTTAATGTTTTGCTCAGTCATGACGTCAGAGTCTCGGTCTGAACAACAACGATTACTGCGGTCTGGGAGTGATGTTGTAAAACAAGCTTCTCCTCTTAACAAAAAGGGGAAAATCTACAATCAGATTCCGTGGGAATTCTGTTAACATTATGGGATCCCCCTTTTTGTGGATGGTATCACCACCAGTATCTAATGGCCGTGGTAAAAATGTGGTTTCTGGGGAGTATACAAAGAATACCATGGACAGAGAGAAAAATCAATGAGCTAGTCCTACAAGAGGCAAATGACAACATCAAACTTATTTAAGAAATTAGACGTAGACGGCCACACTTTTTGGGCACGTTATGAGAAAGAAATAAACTAGAGAACTTAGTGGCAAGATTTGGGGGAGGGGGGGGGGAGAGAGAGAGAGAACAAGGGGAAGCAGAGAAGTCAATATTTGGATGGATTGGCCACGTGGCATGGTCGAGGCAAGAACACTGAGCTGATCTATGACTCTGGTGCTCTTGTAAGCTGGCAAAACATGACCGCCCACACTTACTGGCATGGCACATGATGATGATGACCTCCACCAACACTCTCAGTGGTGTGACGATAATATCAACAGCGCTTCTTTTGTCATTTGGAATTAACATCTATCCAAGCTTCCTTTGTCATTTAGAATTAACATCTATCAGAGCATCCTTTGTCATTTGGAATTAACATCTATCCAAGCTTCCTGTGTGTCAACAAATCATGTGGTAAGGCATCATCAGTTATTCTCCCACACCATACAAGAAACTTGCAAAGTCGTGTCCGAGAGAATTAAATGGTACATTTTATTGCCGTAGGCTCTTAACAAAGTTACGTAACAGTTCGATATCAAAAACACACACAAAGCCACAGAATTGCCATCACTAGTTTTCTAAACTCTAATGCTATCTCTATCTATTTGGTACACAAAACTCCTATCAATACTAAACAAGTGCTATCTACAAAGTAGGTCCCCCAAGTCTGACTAGTTGGCTCGCGTGGTTACACACCACGCGGAAGGACCTTGAAGGTGTTTGTCCTTGGCTTTCTGTCGTGCCGTTTTATTTGGCACACGAGACATTAGCTTGAGTCTTTGGTTGAGTGGCAATCGGGCGATCCCACCATGGCGTGATTCTGTCGTGACAGAGGCTAGCTATCTGGTCAACGTCTCCGTTGTCCTCATGGAGAGAACAAGTTATAGTCCCCCACATTCGCATCACCTACCCACGCCCTATACGGGGGCACTGGCTCACATCGCCTTATGTACTAGTCTTTGACACACACCCTACCCTCCTGTGTTGCGTCAATCCAACTTGACTCATTGGTTTTTGGACGCAAGGGGTTTCTAAAAAATTAGTGTCTCTAATTTTGTCAAAATACTGTAGATAATCTGGATTTGGGTAACTGCATAGGGACTTATACTGACTAATGTCACAATGTAGTTCACTTAATGGTTACGGCAATCGCCACAAACTTGTCTGGCTGGAATTGAGCACTCCTTCTCATGTCGCAAATATATCTATTAGAGTA
>JACEFZ010018298.1:0-25713 GCA_014155875.1 Cepaea nemoralis | reverse complement strand
TGCAATAACCTTATGTCTTAACGTATGCCATATGTCCTGCAAGTAGGTATATCGTGTGCAAGATGTAAGGCTTGCTTGCGATAACTAGTTGGCAAAACAGTTTGCTCTGTGGTATTGTCACCTCTGGTGTAATACCTGGTGAGTATGTCATTTTTCAAAGCAAAATGCCATTTTGCATTCTTGGTTACTTTTGGCTTTCGGCCGATCAGGTCAAAGTATTTTGACAATGAAGGATCAGCTTTTTGGGCTGTTACAAATGCTTCCTTCATGGTGTTAGTAGGTAGTGAAACTGGGCTGAGTAATTGTATAGCCTCAGTTTGATTTACTTCATCTTGCATTCTAGCAGTCGCTCTTGTTACTGCGTTCACACACTCAATGATATCAGATGATGATGATGGAACAATAGTTTCAATGATGTCATGAGAACTTAGTGCTACATTAGCTACTTTACAATCAATAGGTGGTGTGACATTTTCAATGATGACATTTGATGGTGATGTTATGGTATCATCACTACATGAAGATGTTATGTCATGAGGTTTATCATTTACCTCAGGTAAATTACCAATAATTATATCACAAACTGGACTGGTTAGTGCAGCGCACTTTACTTTCCCAGTGAGGAAAGGTGTATCAATATATGCCCATGCTAATGGGTATCTCTCAATATTGCCTGAGAATGTTCTACATGTTACGTGCCTGCCTGTGTAATCTGTAGGCAATATGAACGTTCTTTTCAGGCCAATGATTGTACTTCCTGTGTCGCGAAGGACTGTAGCATATTTGCCATTTACATATCCGTGATGGATGTTTATTCTCGCCCTTTGCACCTATTACCGAATTAGCTTCTTCATTGGCAATAGGGATGGTATGACCGCATTTTAAAATACCATCTTCAAAGAAAGTATTACAAACATAGCATTTGTTTGCGTTGAATATGTCAACAGCCTGTGCTGAGTTCACAGGATGTTTCTCTGGCTCTTCTTCTTCAGACGTGGAATTGTCATCCAAGGCGGCACCTGCTTTTTTTGTCATCTGCCTGCCCTCACAATCCCTCCGATGGTGTCCGAACGCCTTACAGAGAAAACATTTAGTCAACCCTTTGAAGGTTTCACGCTCCTGATTTCGTTGATTTACCCTGTGTTGTAAGTACGTCTTGTAGCGAGGGTTTTTATCACACATCTCACTCTGATGATGAGAATTATTACAATACCCGCACTGATAAAACTTCTCAGAGGTAGGCTTACGAAATTTCTGCCTACTGTAGGGTTGTTTGTCATAATTAGCCGCTGCTACAAAGTTAATGTTAGTATCTTCAGTAGCAAAGCAATCTTTGTTGGCTGTGTAGTAAGCCGAACCTCGTCTTTCAATTTCATCCACACTAGAGCATTCATTCTCTAACAAAATTTAGCAAAGGCTGAAGGAATAGATGACACAATTTTGTCTCTAATGATTAGATCTTCCAATCTCTGATACTTTTTCAATTTTGGCTGCTGATGTCCATTTGGTGAAAATATCTCGGACTAAGCAGAGGTAGTCAGAGAACGTTTGAGTCGGTTTTGGGCTCAATTTACTGAATTGTTCTCTGTAACCTGCCTCATCTAACATAAAATGTGCCATAATCTTAGATTTCAGATAATGGTAATCTTTTCTGAGGTCTTTGGGATGGTTTCAATAACTTTAAGAGGTTCCCCTGACAAACTCCTCATGTACACAATATTCCATTCAGAAAGTGGAACTTGATAATGTTCCATTAAAGTTTCAAAATTTTGGGTAAAGGCTGCGATGCAGTCACCCGAGGTATAATTACGTACTATACCTTGATATTTCTTATACTGGTTTTCTTTCTCCAGTCTTTCAGATTTCTTAGACTCTTTGTTAATGGCAGTCTCAGTGTCAAGTTGTTTTATCTTCAACTGTAACTCCAGTTCTTCTCTCTTACTCTGAGCTGCTATTTCTGCCTTTTTCAGCTCACTATCTATCTCAGCTTGCTTTGTCTTTTCGGACAATTCTGCTTGCTTCAAGGCTGTTTCTGCCTCTACTTGCTTGGCAGTTCTTTCTGCTTCTGCCTGTTTAAGAGCTCTTTCAGCTGCTCTTTCTTCGCGTTCTGCTGCCCTTTCCTCACGTTCGGTAGCTTTCTCCTGAACTAGTAGGTATTCTGCGTATTTCTGCTCACTCCACTGTGTTAGTTCATCACCACGTAACTGTAACTTTATCCCCATATCAATGAAATCAAATAATGAAGACATGATGGAAAAATGTCAATGAAATACCAGCCACACACAATATGTTATAAGTGGTTAGTAATCAACAAGTTACAATCTGTTTATATGGACGATATGTGCCTAAAAATTCATTTTTAAAGTATACGAAAAGGAAAAAGTATACTCAAGTGCCCTGGATGCGGTGAAGAACGGTTGGAAAATCGGGCTAGGAACTGTAGGGTAGCTACTTCGAATCGCAAATGACCTCTACGGCAAGGTTTCGGATGGTACGGAAAAACCTGCTTTTATTTTGGAAGAAGATAAATTAGCGTCTATTTGTTGGTATGTGCCTGCTTGTCACTAAGTGTTGATTAGGTTTGTATGGCGTTGAGTGTAATTGTATGTCGTAAATTTGTCCGTCAACAGTTTATTTTACAATACACGTTACTTTCTTTCCAAACACTTTTTGCGTTCCACAAACTCAATTCACAAAGACAATCTACAAGTATCTCAACACTCTACAACATTGATGACACATCACTTACATCAAGATGACATTCAGTAAGGACATAGACATCAAGTTTACAAGATGGCGACAAGGTCAAAATGGCGACAAGATCACAATGTCGACAAGGTCAAAACGGTGACAAGTTTCACAAATCACAAATGTTTTATACGCTTACAGGATCAAACCAAATGTATGCATCGTACGTTTACAAATGATCTTACACACGTTTAAATAATGTAGTAACAATCAACATGAACCTTCCATGATCACATTTAAGTTTAAATCTAACTAAATTAAAGTTGGACGAGACCTCCACGTTCAACAAGGACAAGCTATTCACGTTCAAATATAAGTAAATTAAAGCTGGACGAGCCCTCCACGTTCACACATGTCAGGGTCTTAAACTTGGCTCGCTTTCCTAACAAGTGTGAGACAATACAAATACAACGTGAATTAACGTACGACTCAACGACACATCGTTCGATGGATTTATTAACGTATCAAATACAGAACGATGATCACAAATATATATAATGGATACTTTACAACTTACATCCACAATACAGTTCACAAGTCTGACTCGCAAGATGTCCAGACACTCGCCTTTCAATACAGAAACGATACAACGCCTTTCTCTCAATCACACGTCCGTCCTGTACCGTGTCCCCAGAGCTGTCTGGACCTGGTTTGCAACTTGCCTCCTACCTGACGTGGCGTCACGTGGCAGGCGTGCGTCTTGCGTTGGCGGCCTGACCGCTGGTCAGCCAGCGATCTCGCAGGCCCGGTAACTCATTCGCCTGGCGGCGCAACGAAGGGGTTGCATCCCTTACTGGGAGCTAAGTCGCTGGCGGTCGTAACGATGTCCCTGCATCGCTGTCCCTGTCGGACTCTGACAATAACTAATGTCATAAACATGTCTGACACAGTCCTGCAGGCCAGCGAATCGAACCTGGAGGGGAAAGATGGCCGAAACGAGTCAGCTCCAGCCTTGATCACCAACCATCAAGCAATAGCAGCCACTAAGGGGATAGTGCTGTCCTTGATGAAAGCCTGGGATATAGTGTCCACCACTGCTGCAAGTAATGGGCTCAGGAGTCAGCGCCGGAAGAAAGCCTTGTTGAAGTACACAACCGGGATCCTGCCCTGTCCCCACTGATTATCTCCTCAGAAAAGCTAAAGTGCTTTCTCTAATATAGAACTTCTTCAGAGTTGTTCTAATCAGTAGTTTCCCTTTTCATTTTGTTTCATCGGAGTCTTCTTGCGCGTTATAATAAATAGTCTCCTTAAGGTAGCTTTCTATTTAATTTTATCCTCGAACAATTTGTATTTGGAAATGAACTTTCGTGAATAAACATTTTTGTCTGGTGTTGACACGATGTACAATTTGTTTTATTAAAAGGTATAGTTAAAAGTATCAAAATTTTGTAAATAAATACTGAAACAATAGGAAGTGTACATATTGTAATAAGCTATACAAATGGCAAAGAGAAAAGAGTACAAGGGTAAATCACTTTATATTCAGTTACTAAGAATTGCGTTTAATCATTTTATGTAGAAATGGACTCATAACCATTAATTCAGAGTATTTGTTTATGTTTATAGAAATTCTGCCATTGTCAATGTTAATGTACAGTGAAGAGGCACTGGGTGGTAGAGCATTGTCAAGAATAAACTGTTTGATGGTATCCCGAATTTTCCGGTTGCAGGAAAGTGAGGAGTCACCTGCACAAGAGGAGTAATAGATGGGTTCAACAACCCCTTCATAATGGCGTGCCTTATCCCAACTACCAAGTTGACATCAAGCCCTGGATAAGGGTTTGAGGAGTAGGGGGTGCTGTTGTTGTTTAGCGTATATATATATAAATATTAATGATGTATGCTTTAGTTTTTTGACCGTTTGTGTAGTTACTTACTCCACCTTGTAGCTTTATGTCTAACCTATGATATCATGTCATATAGTGAGATTTGCAGATAACATCGACAGGTAAGATCTGCAGATAACATCGACAGGTGAGATCTGCAGATAACATCAACAGCTGATTTCTGTTCAACTTATTCACGTCTAATCCTACCAATGATTCGACGTATATGAATAGTTGCTTCATATTCATGGGCGTTATCTTATACTTCTTATAATCCGTGCCGTGTGGCTTTAGTGATCATGTCTGTCCACAGACTTCTTTCTCGTGTACTGTCAATAATTTCTGACACCGATGTTTCTCCATGCCAATATGGCAAACTGTACAGCATCATCTCACTTGTTCTCCATTTGCCTCGTTATCCCTCCATTATCCAAATTGTGACGACACACTCCATCTTGTCCCTTCTCATGAAATACCGAAAGAATGTACATAGATGTTTCTGATGCGAGTAACCAGTTCTCTTTGTGAGTTAGACACATTATCATTAACCGCTATTCTTTCACACCACGTAGCGGACATGTACATGTTCATGCTGTGCAGGTATAGTGCGCATTTTATTTTCGCACCTCAAGAACCTCATTTGTACCAGGAAATTAACATTCTTTAACTAAATTAGGAAAGAATAACGCTGACAAAAAAGTTTTAGTATCTCAGTAATAGGGATCCATCCACATGTACGAGAAATGAATATCTTGCAAAATCGTGATAAAATATTGCCTTATATGTTCCGCCCTCTTAGCTTCGTGACTTTGGCCGCTGATGGATATCGGTTGTCTCATTCCTGGGCATGTACAGTAGACAAGGATCCCTGGCTACTCTCTTTAGCTGCCGCTGATGGATATCGGTTGTCTAATTCCTGGGCATGTACAGTAGACAAGGGTCCCTGGCTACTCTCCTTAGTTGCAGCTGGTTTTGTCGAAGGCTATAGCCCAGGCTTTCGTTGAAAGTATTGGTTCATGGTCTGGGACTGTCTGGAGTAGGGACTTAGGGTACGGCAGACTCAAACTCCTTGTCTCGGACGCAACTGCAGACGACTTCGTGTCTCAATGGAGTAAGGACGTCACACGTACAGCATAACTAATGTCATAAACATGTCTGACACAGTCCTGCAGGCCAGCGGAATCGAACATGGAGGGGAAAGATAGCCGAAACGAGTCAGCTCCAGCCTTGATCACCAACCATCAAGCATAGCAGCCACTAAGGGGATAGTGCTGTCCTTGATGAAAGCCTTGGATATAGTGTCCACACTGCTGCAAGTAATGGGCTCAGGAGTTAGCGCCGGGATCCTGCCTAGTCCCCAATGGTTATCTCCCAATGACAACGCTAAAGTACATTCCTTAATTAGATACAGAACTTCTTCAGCGTTGTTCCAACCAATACCTTCAGTTTCATCTAGTTTCCTCCTCTGTATGATTTAATAAATATACCCATTAATTAACGGATTCATTGTCGAAGGATAATATATCAACAAATGTGACCTTCTAATTGGATAGAAGGACGATATTTCGCCTTAGTAGAGTCATCATGCTATTTGTTTCGTCTCTGTTCTGCAATGTCAATCCCTAGTGAAGAGACATTTACATTACAAGTCTTGTTGATTTGATGAAGTATCGTATCATGTTTGATCCAAACCTATTAATTTGTTTGGCACTGTATCAGGTAAAAATAGTTTTCTCTTATTCTTTATCGACGTATTATATTTTTACATTACATTTTACATTAATATGTTATTTTATGATAACACGTTTATGTCTGGTCTGTGGTGACATACAATTTATTGTGTGTAAGACTATATTAAAATCTATCAAAGTTGTGTTTAAAATAAAAATAAAAATTCCTGAAGCAAATAGAAATGTTGAACAGATCGACATGAACTAACTAAATCGCAAATAGAAAGAGTAACATGGGAGATAACAAACTCCGCCCGGAGCAAACACGGCAGGGGGCTTCAGATAGTCAGAAGTTACCCCTTCTACAAGTATTTCTGCCCATTATACCCTTAACACCACTGGTTCGAAGACTCGGCAAGGTGTTGGACACCACGACATTCAGGATTTTATTATTGTCTTTTGCAAACCTTATCGCTTCTTTTTGTTAGAAATATCAGATTGGGGATCCCTTTGGGGCCACTAATACTGCTCGTCAGAAATATCAGATTGGGGAAACCTTTGGGGCCACAAAGACAGTTCGTAAAATTATACACACATTATTGTTTGGGCGCTGATTAGAAACAGAAGATAGGAAAATAGAAGTGCAGACTATAGGATGCTCTAGACATCATTTAAAATTTCAAGCTATAGTTACCGACCGGGATTTGAACTTGTCACCTCGCTCCAGGAAACAAGTGTACTTCGACGAATGACACAACTTCGACACAACGTATATTATTTATGAGGTCTGTGGCTAACGTCTTTGAATAGTGTTCATCCCACATGAATTTAAATTCACATATACGTCACATCAATTGGTCCTGGTCTTTTTTGTTAGAACTATCAATACAGATTTCAACATATCTTGAGGTAGCCACCAACTGTTGTAAATATCATTCAACATTTTATTTGATATTCTGCTCTCAGTACTTCTAACTTCTAGCTCCGCTATTGTGATTCATCTGGTGTGTTTTCCCTTTCTTCATATGTGTAATAGTTTCAGGGGCCACCCTAAAAAAATCATCACATCATCATCATCATCATCATCATCATCATCATCATCATCATCATCATCATCATCATCATCATCATCATCATCATCATCATCATTATCATCATGTGCCATGCAAATAAGCGTGGGTGGTCATGTTTCACTATCTTGCACGATCAGCAGAGTCGTGAATTGGCCTGTATTCTTCCCCAGACAATGCCACATGGTAAAAGTCATCCAGGTATTTACTTGTCTGCCTTCCCCTTGTATTTTCTCCTCAGTCTCACCAGTTGTCACCAAGTTTTGTAGTTTATTTCTTCTCATAACGTGTCAAAATTTTTTGACTATCTACGTCTAATTTCTCTAATCAGTTTTACAGTTTTCATTTGCATTTTGAAGGACATGCTCTTTGGTTTTTCTGTCGGCCATGGTATTTTTTGTAATTTTATATAAGATAATATTAAAGCACAAGACTTGTTCAGAAACGTTCCATTCATTTTGACGTTGAATTGAGACATTTTGTTGGTGATATATGATTGGTATTTACCCAAATTTTAAAACCTAAGAGTACATTCATTTCATTGTGAAACATGCAACTCTAAATGTTACAGCGTAAAAACCCCGTGTTAGGGGGTGTTTTAACTCTTTGCATGTGGAGCAGTGACTTAAAATAATGATTTATAAAATCTTCACGCCACATGAAGGAGCGCGTTAAAAATGCAATACGCCACTTCATAGGATGGTGGTCGTGTTGTTTTTTTGTTAACAAATTTTGGGCCAAAACAAAATGGGTTTGGAAACCCCCCCCCCCCCCCCCCCCCAAAAAAAAAAATTAAAATTGGATGGTGATAAAATATAAACTGGGTGTCAAAGTTATGACCTAATCTGTGTTAATATGGTAGACAGACATTTTGTATTACACGGGGTTTGATGTAAAGTCTCATACATTTTGTAGTAGATAGATTTTGTTGGAGAGTATTTTTTCTGCCTTGCAACGAAAAACATACCCCCAAAAAGAAACAGCTGTTCTAAATACAAAGTGTAGTGAGTTTTTACACCCCAGCATATCAACTGAAGGGGGGTTCCGAATGAAAAATACTGCATGCAAGTATACCAGTGTATAAGAACACAAGGCATGTTGTTTCTTTTGATATAACGTTTATTTGTGTAAGAGACAAAGCTTCGATGTACTCCTCCACTCAAGTTAAAGGGCCCGGGTCTTAACTCCCTTGCCAACCCAATACGTCACGATCGAGCATCTCCCCCTTTTACTCTGATGCTCAATCGTGCTGTATCTTTTTTCCCCTAGATTCTAAAAATACCCCAGTACTCCTCCCCTTACGTTACACCTCCCATGTTGAATAAAGAATTTTCCTTATAAGGAAAAACTCTTTACTCCTAATCCCATACCCCTTCCCTCTTTGTTTTTGATCTTCCCTAAAATCAAGTTTGAGTAAATAATAGATCTTTTAACTCTTCTCTCAGTGACTGGTCTGTAATAATAACCCCCCCCCCCCATATATCTTCTTCGATTTTATTATATAAGACCACGTATGGAACCTGTTAATCCAAACAGTCCTTCTTCCTTTTTTTCCCCAAAATTACGTAGCTATCTACTATATTTATTCTTCATTTCTGGTTTTTCTTGTTCCTGTATAAATATACATATTATAAGAACAGCTCATAAATTCTTTATCAAAATTTTGAACTTATAAAATTTCTCACTCTTCCAAAACCCGGGGACGTACAAAAACAATGTAATTAGAGAAGTAAAGAAGTGGTGCGCACCTAGTAAGAAGCATAAAGAATGAATACACGACATGACCACACGTCCAAATTTTCCTCTTGTACGCGATATCCACCGCTTGTGATAACCTCTCAGGTTTTCCCCATCAACTTAAGTTTCAAACATCGGACTTTATGCCATCTACAAAAATCCCTACTAACACCTTTCCCACATCCTCCCCTCGTCTTCTGTCCTAAGAATGTTCTCAACCAGGTTAATCAATCTATCGCTAAACAATTGTACCGTCTCTCCGTTATTTTTTTTAGCCTGCCTCAATACCGAAAATGCATGTGTGGATCCGTTTTTCTTCATATTTCCCTTTCTAGGTCTTCTTTGAATTTTCCCCCGTCTCATCTACTTAGCCTCTAACTTTTTTCTTATATGATCCGAAAATGGTTCGTTCCGTCTGATAAGCCAGTCTCATTTTTTCTTCATCTGTTGCTGAGATCAAAATAGGCATATTTTTTTATGGAGGTGACCCATTTCTTATAGTCTCTGGGCCCGTCAAAACTCAACAAATTTTTGTTTCCCTCCTTGTTGTTAATCACCCTATTAAATCGGCCTACTGCTGTTCCCCCGCCGTCAAAAACCCGTGCTAAGGTGTCCTGTTCCCATGCTGAAAAAATACTGAAACAAAGCAAGAAAGAAGCACACAATTTTAACTTCTTAATTTAAAGAATACATTACTATTTTAGACAACCACAGTTATTTTCGGTTTAAAAAATCACACAATTTTAACTTCTTAATTTAAGAATTTTACTCACTTATTATAGAAAACCAAAAAGTTATTTTCTGGTTTGAGTACCCAAAAAATTTTTAAATTCTTAATTAAGGAATTCACTCACTATTATAGAAAAACCCGAGTTAGTTCTTTTTGTTTCCTGACTCAAGCCCGTACTTTCTTCCACTCGGCGTCAGATTTCGTTCGATCACCAGGAGCTGTTTCAGCTGAAAAATCAGTCGCGGAATTCAGGTGGCAGAGTTTAGGTAGTCTGTCTTTTCCCCCCAGGTAATTTCGTCACTTTCTAGGATCCGGGTAATCTTCAACCCTGGTCGGGTCCCGACCAGATTTTTAGTCTTTGCTTTCACCCGGGTGGGGTACATCATCGACGTTTGAGATAGCGATAACGTAAGTGGCTGGCGATTTGAAATTAGCAAAAGTCAGGTATGGTAATTTTTAAACTCCAGAGTTCAGTCGCGGCTATGTGAAGCCCTTTGATAACGCTGAAGGGAAATCAGACTCCCAAACCCTGACCAGCCCCGGCTAACGTTAAGGTCCAGAAAGGTCTCCCGGGAAAACCTTTGATGACGTAAAAATTCAAACACGGCTCTGGAAGCCCTTTGATGACGTAAAAATTCAAACCACGGCTCTGGGAAAGCCCTTTGATGACGTTCAAGTTCAAACCACGGCTCGGGAAGCCTTTGATGACATAAAAATTAAACCACGGCTCTGGGAAGCCCTTTGATGATGTAAAAAATTTAAACCACGCTTGGGAAGCCCCTTTTGGGTGTAAAAATTCAAACCACGGCTCTGGAAACCCTTGATGAGTTTAAGTTCTATAATTTTACATGATTGAGAAATTTTTTGCTCAGGGTTATACGCCTTCGAGCCTCTTTTATTTGCTGATTATGAATGATTTCAGAACTTTACTGGACATCCTTTCACTGGAACAAAACAAGCGTCTCCCGACCTTGATAAAACTGATTTGAGAAACGTTAAATACCTTCTGGTTTAGCATTCTTGAAGGTTTCTTAGTACTTCGCGTGGTAGCCGGGACGGCCCAATTCAGTATCCTGGTCACGCCCCATTTCGCATTCTATACCAGTGTATAAGAACACAAAGGCAGTTGTTTTTGTTGATAAAAAGTTTATTTGTGTAAGATGACAAAGCTTCGATGTACTCCTCCACTCAATTTAAAAGGGCCGGATCTTAAACTCCCCTGCCACCCAATACGTCACGATCGAGCATCTCTCACCCTTTCACTCTCGAGCTCAATCGTGCTGTATCTTTTTTCCCGCTAGATCTAATAATACCCAGTACTCCTCCCTTACTGTTACACAAGCTTATGGCAGATATGGTAAGTCGCTTAAGACGATTAATCATCTCATGACACTACGGGGTTTAAACAAGAAATTTCCCAACCCTGGATGTAGAGAGGCATTGGAGAACATCGTGAAACGGGAAATATCGAGGGGAAGAGAGGAATAGACCGACAAAGAGAAATGATGCTGGATTGTTTGAGACGATGGCATGGAGGAATATCATCAGAAGAGTTTATCCAGAACACAAAGACCGAGACTGTGGAGAGACATGAACGCCTACGACAGCTGGCAGGAGTGATAGGTTCAGAAACTATCCCATTAGAAGGCGAGGGAGGGGAGGGGTGAGAGCAGGCAGACAGGGGGAAGTTAGGAAAGATAGAGAAAGAAGGGAGGAAAAGGAGTAGACAGACATGTGGGTAGGCAGAAAAAAATAGAAAGAGGGAGGGAGGCGTATAGATACGTGGATATAAAAAAAGGGAGGCGGGTGGATGGATAAATAGATGGACACACAGGTGGGAGCAGGCAGACTGACAGAAAGATCAATAGATAGATGTGTAGGCGGATGGATATAACGAACGAACAATCTTATTTTCAAAGGGGTTTCAAATTGGGAACGCAGGCTCGTCTTACATTCTGCCCTTCCAATACTCATCTTTCGTTCATCAATTGTGCGTGACATTCACATAGGAAGACAACTGGGCAATTGGATGTTGTAAACAATGCATATTACCTATTATGGCCAGTGGCAGGCAGAAAGGACGCACGTACATTCATAAACACACACGCACCATACATACTGCCTACATAAGAATCATTGCACAAAATCTCACAGTTATGCAATCATCATAACATACAAATATACGCTCCATACATTGCATGCAAGCATACATACACACAAAAAAAAACAAACAACATACACGAAAAAATATATATATTAAATATATATTTTATATATATATATATATATTAAATATATAAATATATATATACACACTAGCTGACCTGCACGGCCGCCCAGTCCCTTGCGGGGATCTATCTATCTATCTATCTATCTATCTATCTATCTATCTATCTATCTATCTATCTATCTATTATCTATCTATCTATCTATCTATCTATCTATCTATCTGTCTGTCTGTCTGTCTGGTGGCTGGCTGTGTCTGCCTGTCTGTTGTCTGTCTGTCTGTCTGTCTGTCTGTCTGTCTGTCTGTCTGTCTGTCTGTCTGTCTGCCTGCCTGTCTGTCTGTCTGTCTGTCTGAAACCCGGCATGGCTTCGCCCAGCAACTGGCGGGGATCTATCTATCTATCTATCTATCTATCTACTATCTATCTATCTATCTATCTATCTATCTATCTATCTATCTATCTATCTATCTATCTATCTATCTATCTGTCTGTCTGTCTGTCTGTTTATCTGTAGATATATAGGAGGAGGGGGAGGAGCTGAAAAGGGGGGAGGAGGAGGGGGGGGAGGAGAAGGGGAGGAGGAGAGGAGGAGGTTTATTCAGACTCCAGCTCGGAATAAACTACTCGGCTATCAGACTCCAGCTGGGAATAAACTCTCCCATTATTTTTTTTGGGGGTACCAATTGGAAAATTTTCTTGATATTTAAACAGCTTCAAACTTCAGACGTATAAACTACTCCGTTTATCAGACTCCAGCTCAGTATAAACTACTCTGTTTATTCAGACTCAAGCTCGGAATACACTGCTCTGTCTATTCGGACTCCAGCTCGGAATAAACTACTCTGTCTATTCGGACTCCAGCTCGGAATAAACTCTACCATTATTTTTATTGGGGATACCAATCTGGAAAATTATTCTTGATATTTAAACAGCTTCATACTTCAGCTACATATAAACTACTCCGTTTATTCAGACTCCAGCTCCGAATAAACTACCTGTTTATTCAGATCCAGTCGGAAAAAATTTCCCCTTGTCATTCGGACTCAGCTCGGAATTAAAATACTCCGTTTTTCAGATTTCCAGCTCGTAAAAAACTACTGTTTTTAGACTCCAGCTCGGAATAAACTACTTGTCTATTCAGACCCCGCTCGGAATAAACTCTACCATTATTTTTATTGGGGATACCAATCTGAAAATTATCTTGATATTTAAAACAGCTTCAAACTTAAGCTACGTAAAACTACTCCGTTTATTCAGACTCCAGTCCGTAAAACTACTCTGTTTATTCAGACCCATCTCGGAATAAAACTATTTGTCTATCAGACCCAGCTCGGAATAAACTCCCATTATTTTTATTGGGGATCCCAAATTTGGGAAAAAATTATTTTGATATTTAAACAGCTTCAAACTTCAGAATATAAACTACCCCGTTTATCAGACTCAGATCCGTATAAACTACTTGTTTATTCAGACCCCGCTCGGAATAAACTACTCTGTCTATTGGGACCCCAGCTCGGAATTAACTACTCATTATTCAGACCCCACCTCAGAAAAACTACTCTGTCTATTCGGACTCCACCTCGGAATAAACTCTCCCATTTTTTTTATTGGGGATACCAATCTGGAAAATTATTCTGATATTTAAACAGCTTCATACTTCAGCTACGTATAAAACTCCGTTATCAGACTCCAGCTCCGTAAAAATACTCTGTTTTTCAGACTCCAGCTCGGAAAAAAATACTCTGTCTATTCGGACTGCAGCTCGGAATTAAACTACTCCGTTTATTCAGACTTCCAGCTCCGTATAAACTACTCTGTTTATTCAGACTCCAGCTCGGAATAAACTACTCTGTCTATTCGGACTCCAGCTCGAAATTAAACTACTCCGTTTATTCAATTCCAGCTCCGTATAAACTACTCTGTTTTTTAGACTCCAGCTGGGGAATAAACTACTCTTCTATTCAGACTCCACCCCCAAATAAACTCCCCATTATTTTTATTGGGGATACCAATCTGGAAAATTATTCTTGATATTTAAACAGCTTCATACTTCAGCTACGTATAAACTACTCGTTTATTCAGACTCCAGCTCTGTATAAACTACTGTGTTTATTCAGACTCCCGCTCAGAATAAACTACTCTGTCTATTTCGGACTCCAGCTCGGAATAAACTACTCTGTCTATTCGGACTCCAGCTCGGAATAAACTACTCTGTCTATTCGGGACTCCAGCTCGGAATAAAATCTCCAATTAATTTAATGGGGATATCAATCTGGAAAGTTTTCTTGATATTTAAACAGTCTCATACTTCAGCTACGTAAAATACCCCGCTTATTCAGACTCCAGCTCCGTATAAACTACTCTGTTTTTTCGGACTCCAGCTCAGAATAAACTACTCTGTCTATTCGGACTCCAGCTCGGAAAAAATACTCTGTCATTCGGACTCCAGTCGAATAGACAGAGTAGTTTATTCCGAGCTGGAGTCCGAATAGACAGAGTAGTTTATTCTGAGCTGGAGTCTGAATAAACAGAGTAGTTTATACGGAGCTGGAGTCTGAATAAGCGGAGTAGTTTATACGTAGCTGAAGTATGAGACTGTTTAAATATCAATAATAACTTTCCAGATTGATATCCCCAATTAAATTAATTGGAGATTTTATTCCGAGCTGGAGTCCGAATAGACAGAGTAGTTTATTCCGAGCTGGAGTCCGAATAGACAGAGTAGTTTATTCCGAGCTGGAGTCCGAATAGACAGAGTAGTTTATTCTGAGCTGGAGTCTGAATAAACACAGTAGTTTATACAGAGCTGGAGTCTGAATAAACGGAGTAGTTTATACGTAGCTGAAGTATGAAGCTGTTTAAATATCAAGAATAATTTTCCAGATTGGTATCCCCAATAAAAATAATGGGAGAGTTTATTCCGAGCTGGAGTCTGAATAGACAGAGTAGTTTATTCCGAGCTGGAGTCTGAATAAACAGAGTAGTTTATACGGAGCTGGAAGTCTGAATAAACGGAGTAGTTTAATTCCGAGCTGGAGTCCGAATAGACAGAGTAGTTTATTCCGAGCTGGAGTCTGAATAAACAGAGTAGTTTATACGGAGCTGGAAGTCTGAATAAACGGAGTAGTTTAATTCCGAGCTGCAGTCCGAATAGACAGAGTAGTTTATTCCGAGCTGGAGTCTGAATAAACAGAGTAGTTTATACGGAGCTGGAGTCTGAATAAACGGAGTAGTTTATACGTAGCTGAAGTATGAAGCTGTTTAAATATCAAGAATAATTTTCCAGATTGGTATCCCCAATAAAAATAATGGGAGAGTTTATTCCGAGCTGGAGTCCGAATAGACAGAGTAGTTTATTCTGAGCTGGAAGTCTGAATAAATGGAGTAGTTTAATTCCGAGCTGGAGTCCGAATAGACAGAGTAGTTTATTCCGAGCTGGAGTCTGAATAAACAAAGTAGTTTATACGGATCTGGAGTCTGAATAAACGGAGTAGTTTATACTGTAGCTGAAGTTTGAAGCTGTTTAAATATCAAGAATAATTTTCCAGATTGGTATCCCCAATAAAAATAATGGGAGAGTTTATTCCGAGCTGGAGTCTGAATAGACAGAGTAGTTTATTCCGAGATGGAGTCTGAATAAACAGAGTAGTTTATACGGAGCTGGAGTCTGAATAAACGGAGTAGTTTATACGTAGCTTAAGTTTGAAGCTGTTTAAATATCAAGAATAATTTTCCAGATTGGTATCCCCAATAAAAATAATGGTAGAGTTTATTCCGAGCTGGAGTCTGAATAGACAGAGTAGTTTATTCCGAGCTGGAGTCTGAATAAACAGAGTAGTTTATACGGAGCTGGAAGTCTGAATAAACGGAGTAGTTTAATTCCGAGCTGGAGTCCGAATAGACAGAGTAGTTTATTCCGAGCTGGAGTCTGAATAAACAGAGTAGTTTATTCGGAGCTGGAGTCTGAATAAACGGAGTAGTTTATATGTAGCTGAAGTATGAAGCTGTTTAAATATCAAGAATAATTTTCCAGATTGGTATCCCCAATAAAAATAATGGGAGAGTTTATTCCGAGCTGGAGTCCGAATAGACAGAGTAGTTTATTCCGACCTGGAGTCCGAATAGACAGAGTAGTTTATTCTGAGCTGGAGTCTGAATAAACAGAGTAGTTTATACGGAGCTGGAGTCTGAATAAACGGAGTAGTTTATACGTAGCTGAAGTTTGAAGCTGTTTAAATATCAAGAATAATTTTCCAGATTGGTATCCCCAATAAAAATAATGGGAGAGTTTATTCCGAGCTGGAGTCTGAATAGACAGAGTAGTTTATTCCGAGCTGGAGTCTGAATAAACCTCCTCCCCTCCTCCTCCCCTTCTCCTCCCCCCTCCTCCTCCTCCCCCTTTTCCGCCTCCTCCCCCCTCCTCCTATATATCTACAGATAGACAGACAGACAGACAGACAGATAGATAGATAGATAGATAGATAGATAGATAGATAGATAGATAGATAGATAGATAGATAGATAGATAGATAGATAGATAGATAGATAGATAGATAGATCCCCGCCAGTTGCTGGGCGAAGCCATGCCGGTTCAGACAGACAGACAGACAGACAGGCAGGCAGACAGACAGACAGACAGACAGACAGACAGACAGACAGACAGACAGACAGACAGACAGACAGACAGACAGACAGCCAGCCAGCCAGCCAGACAGACAGACAGACAGATAGATAGATAGATAGATAGATAGATAGATAGATAGATAGATAGATAGATAGATAGATAGATAGATAGATAGATAGATAGATAGATAGATAGATAGATCCCCGCAAGGGACTGGGCGAAGCCGTGCAGGGTCAGCTAGTGTGTATATATATATATATATATATATATATATATATATATATATATATATATATATATATATATATATATATATATATATGTATTCGTGTATGTATGTTTGTGTGTTTTTGTGTGTATGTATGCATTGCATGCAATGTATGGAGCGTATATTTGTATGTTATTGAGTGATTGCATAACTGTGAGAGTTTGTGCAAATGATGTCATTATGTATGCAGGTATGTATGTGTGCGTGTGTGTTTATGAATGTACGTGCGTACGCATATCTGCCTGCCACTGGCCATAATATGGTAATATGCATTGTTTACAACATCCAATTGACACAGTTGTCTTCCTATGTGAATGTCACATGCACAATTGATGAACGAAAGATGAGTAATTGGAAGGGCAGAATGTAAGACGAGCCTGCGTTCCCAATTTGCAACCCTTTGAAAATAAAGATTGTTCGTTCGTTATATCCATCCGCCTACACATCTATCTATTGATCTTTCTGTCAGTCTGCCTGCTCGTCCACCTGTGTGTCCATCTATTTATCCATCCATCCGCCTACCTTTATTTATATCCACGTATCTATACGCCTACCTCCCTCTTTCTATCTTTCTGCCTACCCACATGTCTGTCTACTCCATTCCTCCCTTCTTTCTCTATCTTTCCTAACTTCCCTCCTGTCTGCCTGCTCTCACCCCTCCCCTCCCTCGCCTTCTAATAGGCATAGTTTCTGAACCTAGTCACTCCTGCCAGCTGTCGTAGGCGTTCATGTCTCTCCACAGATCTCGGTCTTTGGTGTTCTGGATAAACTCTTCTGATGATATTCCTCCATGCCATCGTCTCAATCAATCCAGCATCATTTCTCTTAGTCGGTCTATTCCTCTCTTCCCCTCGATATTTCCAGTTGTCACGATGTTCTCCAATGCCTCTCCTACATCCAGGCTTAGGTAAATTTCTTGTTTAACCCAGTAGTGTCATGAGATGATTAATCGTCTTAAGCGACTTACCATATCTGCCATAAGCTTGTGTAACAGTAAGGGAGGAGTACTGGGGTATTATTAGAATCTAGCGGGAAACAGATACAGCACGATTGAGCATCGAGAGTGAAAGGGTGAGAGATGCTCGATCGTGACGTATTGGGTTGGCAAGGGGAGTTAAGATCCGGCCTTTAACTTGAGTGGAGGAGTACATCGAAGCTTTGTCATCTTACACAAATAAACGTTATATCAACAAGAAAACAACATGCCTTCGTGTTCTTATACACTGGTATAGAATGCGAAATGGTGCCGTGACCAGGATACTGAATTGGGCCGTCCCGGCTACCACGCGAAGTACTAAGAAACCTTCAAAGAATGCCTAAACCAGAAGGTATTTAACGTTTTCTCAAATCAGTTTTATCAAGGTCGGGAGACGCTTGTTGTTGTTCCAGTGAAAGGATGTCCAGTAAAGTTCTGAAATCAGTTCAGTAATCAGCAAATAAAGAGGCTCGAAGGCTGTGATAACCCTGAGCAAATAATTTCTCAATCATGTAAAATTATAGAACTTGAACGTCATCAAAGGGCTTCCCAGAGCCGTGGTTTGAATTTTTACATCATCAAAGGGCTTCCCAGAGCCGTGGTTTGAATTTTTACATCATCAAAGGGCTTCCCAGAGCCGTGGTTTGAATTTTTATGTCATCAAAGGGCTTCCCAGAGCCGTGGTTTGAACTTGAACGTCATCAAAGGGCTTCCCAGAGCCGTGGTTTGAATTTTTACGTCATCAAAGGGCTTCCCAGAGCCGTGGTTTGAATTTTTACGTCATCAAAAGGGCTTTCCGGAGACCTTGTCTGGACCTTAACGTTAGCCGGGGGCTGGTCATGGTTGTAGTCTGAACTTCAGCCTTCAGCGTTATCAAAGGGCTTCACATAGCCGCGATCTGAACTCTGGAGTTTCAAAAAGTTACCATAACCTGACTTTTGCTAATTTCAAATCGCCAGCCACTTACGTTATCGCTATCTCAAAACGTCGATGATGTACCCCACCCGGGGTGAAAGCAAAGACTAAAAATCTGGTCGGGACCCGACCAGGGGTTGAAGATTATCCCGGCATCCCTAGAGAAGTGACGAAATTACCTGGGGGGGAAGAGACAGACTACCTGAACTCTGCCACCTGAATTCCGCGACTGATTTTCAGCTGAAACAGGCTCCTGGTGATCGAACGAAATCTGACGCCGAGTGGAAGAAAGTACGGGCTTGAGTCAGGAAACAAAAAGAAACTAACTCTGGTTTTCTATAATAAGTGAGTGAATTCCTTAAATTAAGAAGTTAAAATTTTGTGGTACTCAAACCCAGAAAATAACTGTGGTTTTCTATAATAAGTGAGTGAATTCCTTAAATTAAGAAGTTAAAATTGTGTGATATTTAAACCCAGAAAATAACTGTGGTTGTCTATAATAAGTAAGTGTATTCTTTAAATTAAGAAGTTGAAATTGTGTGCTTCTTTGCTTGCTTTGTTTCAGTATTTTTTCAGCATGGCGGAACAGGACACCTTAGCACAGGTTTTGACAGGCGTGGGAACAGCAGTAGGCCGACTTAATATGGTGATTAAACAACAAGGGATGGCAACAGAAATTGTGAAGTTTAGTGGACAGGCCAGAGACTATAAGAAATGGGTCACCTCCATAGAAAAATATGCCTATTTGATCTCAGCAACAGATGAAGAAAAAATGAGACTGGCTTATCAGACGGCAACGGAACCAGTTTCGGATCATATAAGAAGAAAGTTAGAGGCTAGAGTAGATGAGACGTGGGAACAGTTCAAAGAAGACCTAGCAAGGAAATATGAAGAAATAACGGATCCACAACATGCATTTTCGGTATTGAGGCAGGCTAAACAAAATAACGGAGAGACGGTACAATTGTTTAGCGATAGATTGATTAACCTGGTTGAAGAAGCATTCTTAGGACAGAATGTACGAGGGGAGGATGTGGAAAGGATGTTAGTAGGGATTTTTGTAGATGGCATAAAGTCCGATGGTTTGAAACTTAAGTTGATGAGGGAAAACCCTGAGAGGTTATCACAAGCGGTGGATATCGCGGTACAAGAGGAAAATTTGAGACGTGTGGTCATGTCGTGTATTCATTCTTTATGCTTCTTACTAGGTGCGCACCACTTCTTTACTTTCTCTAATTACATTGTTTTTGTACGTCCTGGGTTTTGGAAGAGTGAGAAATTTTATAAGTTCAAAAATTTCGATAAAGAATTTATGAGCTGTTCTTATAATATGTATATTTGATACAGGAAACAAGAAAGAACCAGAAATGAAGAATAATATAGTAGATAGCTACGTAATTTTGGGGAAAATAAGGAAAGAAGGACTGTTTGGATTAACAGGGTTACCATACGTGGTCTTATATAAATAAAAGTCGAAGAAGAAGTATATGGGGGGGGGGGGGGTTATTATTAGCAGACCAGATCACTGAGAGAAGAGTTAAAAGATATATTATTTACTCAAACTTGATTTTAGGGAAGATCAGAAGACAAAGAGGGAATGGAGTATGGGGATTAGGAGTAAAGAGTTTTCCTTATAAAGGAAAATTCTTTATTCAACATGGGGAGGTGTAACAGTAAGGGAGGAGTACTGGGGTATTATTAGAATCTAGCGGGAAACAGATACAGCACGATTGAGCATCGAGAGTGAAAGGGTGAGAGATGCTCGATCGTGACGTATTGGGTTGGCAAGGGGAGTTAAGATCCGGCCTTTAACTTGAGTGGAGGAGTACATCGAAGCTTTGTCATCTTACACAAATAAACGTTATATCAACAAGAAAACAACATGCCTTCGTGTTCTTATACACTGGTATACTTGCATGCAGTAGTTTTCATTACGGAACCCCCTTTCAGTTGATATGCTGCAGGGTGTAAAATCTCACTACACTTTGTATGTAGAACAGCTGTTTCTTTGGGAGTATGTTTTTCGTTTGCAAGGCAGAAAACATACTCTCCAACAAACATCTATCTACATACAAAGTGTAGTGAGACTTTACAATCACCCTGTGTAATACAATATGTCTGCTACCATATTAACAAAGATTAGGTCATAACTTTGACACACCTGATTCATATTTTATCACCATCCAATTTTATTTTTTTTTTTGGGGGGGGGGGGGGGGGGGGGGGGGTCCAAACCGACATTTTGTTTGGCCCTAAATTTGTTAACAAATAAAAACAACACGAACGCAATCACATCCTATGAAGTGGCGTATTGCATTTTTAACGCGCTCCTTCATGTGGCGTGAAGATGTATAAATCATTTATTTTAAGTCACTGCTCCACATGCAAAGAGTTAATACAACCCAATAACACTGGTTTTCACGCTGTAACATTTAGAGTTGCATGTTTCACAATGAAATGAATGTACTCTTAGGTAAATTGGCTAAATACACAATCATATATCACCAACAAAAATGTCTTCAAATTCAACGTCAAAGTGAATGGAACGTTTCTGAAACAAGTCATTGTGCTTTAATATTATCTTATATAAAATTACAAAAAATACCATGGGCCGACAGAAAAACCAAAGAGCATGTCCTTCAAAATGCAAATGAAAACTGTAAACTGATTAGAGAAATTAGACGTAGATAGTCAAAAAATTTTGGACACGTTATGAGAAGAAATAAACTACAAAACTTGGTGACAACTGGTGAGACTGAGGAGAAAATAACAAGGGGAAGGCAGACAAGTAAATACCTGGATGACTTTACCATGTGGCATTGTCTGGGGAAGAATACAGGGCCAATTCACGACTCTGCTGATCGTGCAAGATAGTGAAACATGACCACCGACGCTTATTTGCATGGCACATGATGATAATGATGATGATGATGATGATGATGATGATGATGATGATGATGATGATGATGATGATGATGATGATGATGATGATGATGATGATGATGATGATTTTTTTAGGGTGGCCCTGAAACTATTACACATATGAAGAAAGGGAAAACACACCAGATGGAATCACAATAGCGGAGCTAGAAGTTAGAAGTACTGAGAGCAGGAATATCAAATAAAATGTTGAATGATATTTACAACAGTTGGTGGCTACCTCAAGATATGTTGAAATCTGTATTGATAGTTCTAACAAAAAAGACCAGGACCAATTGAGTGTGAAGTATATGTGAATTTAAATTCATGTGGGATGAACACTATTCAAAGACGTTAGCCACAGACCTCATAAATAATATACGTTGTGTCGAAGTTGTGTCATTCGTCGAAGTACACTTGTTCCTGGAGCGAGGTGACAAGTTCAAATCCCGGTCGGTAACTATAGCTTGAAATTTTAATGATGTCTAGAGCATCCTATAGTCTGCACTTCTTTTTCCTATCTTCTGTTTCTAATCAGCGCCAAACAATAATGTGTGTTAATTTACGAACTGTCTTTGTGGCCCCAAAGGTTTCCCCAATCTGATATTTCTGACGAGCAGTATTAGTGGCCCCAAAGGGATCCCCAATCTGATATTTCTAACAAAAAGAAGCGATAAGGTTTGCAAAAGACAATAATAAAATCCTGAATGTCGTGGTGTCCAACACCTTGCCGAGTCTTCGAACCAGTGGTGTTAAGGGTATAATGGGCAGAAATACTTGTAGAAGGGGGTAACTTCTGACTATCTGAAGCCCCCTGCCGTGTTTGCTCCGGGCGGAGTTTGTTATCTCCCATGTTACTCTTTCTATTTGCGATTTAGTTAGTTCATGTCGATCTGTTCAACATTTCTATTTGCTTCAGGAATTTTATTTTT
The DNA here is from genome assembly GCA_014155875.1 of Cepaea nemoralis. Classification (NCBI taxonomy): domain Eukaryota; kingdom Metazoa; phylum Mollusca; class Gastropoda; order Stylommatophora; family Helicidae; genus Cepaea; species Cepaea nemoralis. The sequence goes on along the minus strand of JACEFZ010018298.1, from coordinate 3,070 downwards.
ATTTTAAACACAACTTTGATAGATTTTAATATAGTCTTACACACAATAAATTGTATGTCACCACAGACCAGACATAACGTGTTATCATAAATAACATATTAATGTAAAATGTAATGTAAAAATATAATACGTCGATAAAAGAATAAGAGAAAACTATTTTACCTGATACAGTGCCAAACAAATTAGTAGGTTTGGATCAAACATGATACGATACTTCATCAAATCAACAAGCATTGTAATGTAAATGTCTCTTCACTAGGGATTGACATTGCAGAACAGAGACGAAACAAATAGCATGATGACTCTACTAAGGCGAAATATCGTCCTTCTATCCAATTAGAAGGTCACATTTGGTGATATATTATCCTTCGACAATGAATCCGTTAATTAATGGGTATATTTATTAAATCATACAGAGGAAACTAGATGAAACTGAAGGTATTGGTTGGAACAACGCTGAAGAAGTTCTGTATCTAATTAAGGAATGTACTTTAGCGTTGTCTTGGGAGATAACCATTGGGGACTAGGCAGGATAACGGCGCTAACTCCTGAGCCCATTACTTGCAGCAGTGTGGACACTATATCCAAGGCTTTCATCAAGGACAGCACTATCCCCTTAGTGGCTGCTATTGCTTGATGGTTGGTGATCAAGGCTGGAGCTGACTCGTTTCGGCTATCTTTCCCCTCCATGTTCGATTCGCTGGCCTGCAGGACTGTGTCAGACATGTTTATGACATTAGTTATGCTGTTACGTGTGACGTCCTTACTCCATTGAGACACGAAGTCGTCTGCAGTTGCGTCCGAGACAAGGAGTTTGAGTCTGCCGTACCCTAAGTCCCTACTCCAGACAGTCCCAGACCATGAACCAATACTTTCAACGAAAGCCTGGGCTATAGCCTTCGACAAAACCAGCTGCAACTAAGGAGAGTAGCCAGGGACCCTTGTCTACTGTACATGCCCAGGAATTAGACAACCGATATCCATCAGCGGCAGCTAAAGAGAGTAGCCAGGGATCCTTGTCTACTGTACATGCCCAGGAATGAGACAACCGATATCCATCAGCGGCCAAAGTCACGAAGCTAAGAGGGCGGAACATATAAGGCAATATTTTATCACGATTTTGCAAGATATTCATTTCTCGTACATGTGGATGGATCCCTATTACTGAGATACTAAAACTTTTTTGTCAGCGTTATTCTTTCCTAATTTTGTTTAGTTAAAGAATGTTAATTTCCTGGTACAAATGAGGTTCTTGAGGTGCGAAAATAAAATGCGCACTATACCTGCACAGCATGAACGTGTACATGTCCGCTACGTGGTGTGAAAGAAATAGCGGTTAATGATAATGTGTCTAACTCACAAAGAGAACTGGTTACTCGCATCAGAAGCATCTATGTACATTCTTTCGGTATTTCATGAGAAGGGACAAGATGGAGTGTGTCGTCACAATTTGGATAATGGAGGGATAACGAGGCAAATGGAGAACAAGTGAGATGATGCTGTACAGTTTGCCATATTGGCATGGAGAAACATCGGTGTCAGAAATTATTGACAGTACACGAGAAAGAAGTCTGTGGACAGACATGATCACTAAAGCCACACGGCACGGATTATAAGAAGTATAAGATAACGCCCATGAATATGAAGCAACTATTCATATACGTCGAATCATTGGTAGGATTAGACGTGGAATAAGTTGAACAGAAATCAGCTGTTGATGTTATCTGCAGATCTCACCTGTCGATGTTATCTGCAGATCTTACCTGTCGATGTTATCTGCAAATCTCACTATATGACATGATATCATAGGTTAGACATAAAGCTACAAGGTGGAGTAAGTAACTACACAAACGGTCAAAAAACTAAAGCATACATCATTAATATTTATATATATACGCTAAACAACAACAGCACCCCCTACTCCTCAAACCCTTATCCAGGGCTTGATGTCAACTTGGTAGTTGGGATAAGGCACGCCATTATGGAGGGGTTGTTGAACCCATCTATTACTCCTCTTGTGCAGGTGACTCCTCACTTTCCTGCAACCGGAAAATTCGGGATACCATCAAACAGTTTATTCTTGACAATGCTCTACCACCCAGTGCCTCTTCACTGTACATTAACATTGACAATGGCAGAATTTCTATAAACATAAACAAATACTCTGAATTAATGGTTATGAGTCCATTTCTACATAAAATGATTAAACGCAATTCTTAGTAGCTGAATATAAAGTGATTTACCCTTGTACTCTTTTCTCTTTGCCATTTGTATAGCTTATTACAATATGTACACTTCCTATTGTTTCAGTATTTATTTACAAAATTTTGATACTTTTAACTATACCTTTTAATAAAACAAATTGTACATCGTGTCAACACCAGACAAAAAATGTTTATTCACGAAAGTTCATTTCCAAATACAAATTGTTCGAGGATAAAATTAAATAGAAAGCTACCTTAAGGAGACTATTTATTATAACGCGCAAGAAGACTCCGATGAAACAAAATGAAAAGGAAACTACTGATTAGAACAACTCTGAAGAAGTTCTATATTAGAGAAAGCACTTTAGCTTTTCTGAGGAGATAATCAGTGGGGACAGGGCAGGATCCCGGTTGTGTACTTCAACAAGGCTTTCTTCCGGCGCTGACTCCTGAGCCCATTACTTGCAGCAGTGTGGACACTATATCCCAGGCTTTCATCAAGGACAGCACTATCCCCTTAGTGGCTGCTATTGCTTGATGGTTGGTGATCAAGGCTGGAGCTGACTCGTTTCGGCCATCTTTCCCCTCCAGGTTCGATTCGCTGGCCTGCAGGACTGTGTCAGACATGTTTATGACATTAGTTATTGTCAGAGTCCGACAGGGGACAGCGATGCAGGGACATCGTTACGACCGCCAGGCGACTTAGCTCCCAGTAAGGGATGCAACCCCTTCGTTGCGCCGCCAGGCGAATGAGTTACCGGCCTGCGAGATCGCTGGCTGACCAGCGGTCAGGCCGCCAACGCAAGACGCCACGCCTGCCACGTGACGCCACGTCAGGTAGGAGGCAAGTTGCAAACCAGGTCCAA